>JAJJMA010041284.1:0-11386 GCA_023529015.1 Papaver nudicaule
TGTAGGATCGAACAAGAGAGAGGAGATAAACACGAAATCAAGCGGAAGACTACATTGTATTAATCTTGGTGTATCTTACAATGGTGATAACCGGTCCTTTTTATAGGCACAACGTACCCAAACAAATTGCCTAAAACTCTAGAGTTTTTATACAAAGAAACTACTCTAAATAACACATAATACCATAAATAACTCGACTTCCTAATCAAATCACACTTCTAGAATGTTCTAGCTTCTTCTAGAATCATCAAACTCTAAACAGAGTAAACTCCTAATATAACTCAAACTTCCATAACTTTAATTTGTTAGAGTCTTAGTTAAACATTATTTCCAACAACTTTAAATAGAAAAACATTATGAAGATAAGAATTGATTATATAGGGTTGAAGTGGTACGCCAGGTAGATTGGCACTCAATAGCTTAGCTTATTTACTTTTGTAGTTTTGTTAGTGTGAGTTTATTTTGATCGTCTCATAGGTCTTTTTCATGTCAATAATTATGATTATATGGCGTTTTAATTGTAATTTTTTTGTTGCATCAGAGTCTATTGAGATATGCACTATGAATTTAGAAATACTGCTATAGTAACTTAACTATATCCACAATTTTTCTTCCCCATGATGGCACAGTGGATATCTTAGATTTTTCTTAACTGTTCATCGGAAGTTGTCAAATGTTAGATTTGTTCTCTCTTGTTGAAGGGTGTTTTTGGCCATACCCAAAAATTCATTTGCCTCCCCACATTTCCAAAATAGGGTCACCCGGGCATAATCTGGCTATCCCTTAGTAAAAAATATTTTTTTTAAATGCTAATCTACCCTTTGACTGATTAAGACCTAATTTATGATTAACACTAATTATAATGATTAGCACTAATGATTTTAGTTAAATTAATTATAAACCAAAATCAGATTTTGGGTTTTGGAGAGAGAGATTTGTTGGGTTTTGGAGGGAGAATAAGGAAAAAAAAACTAGGTTTTTTTTGGGTGAGAATTGTGATTTTTGTGTTCAATATGAGTGAATCAAGTGAAGATTTGGATATGGATAATCCTTTCATATTACTTCCTCGCAACAACAACAACAACAATCGTTTAATGGTCGATTCTCCACCTCTTGGAGGAGCTTATTTTGAAGATGAAGTGGGATTTTATGAGTCACATCCGGAAGATGAGCCGATTTATGATGAACCCAATCCTTCTAATAGACAGGTGTACTTATAAATGTTGTTGATACTCGTTTCTATAGCTTGAATCCATGAAAAGAAGAGATTTTTATGCGTATTTTGCGTGCCCAGATTAAGTTTCGGCCTACAAAAGTTCAAATAAATAAAAGCCGAAACTTGTCTTGAAGAACAGTTCGGCTTAGACGTTCCACATATTTTCTGGGCCGAAACAACCTGCAAGTGTGTCAGAAGGAATTAGTTTCGGCCCATAATTTAATTTCCAATTATGAGCCGAAATCTGGAGAAAATGTTTGAAAAAACTGGTTCCTACAGAGACGGTTTCGGCTCAAAAATCTTTGGGAAAGTTGTAAGCCGAAAGTGTTCAGAGACGGTTTCGGCAGACACTGGTTTTTCTCGTTCTGAGCCGAGAGTGTTTCGGCTTGTAGTTTTTCTTTGTCGTGTTAGCCGAAACTGTTATTCTAACTTTGTTTTTGTATTAGATTGTAGTCGCAAATCAAGAGCTTGTCACCCTATTCACGAAGATTGTAGAGAACATTATTTGAAGGGGTTGCAATTGGTAGGTAACCTTTAACTATATTTTCTTACTCTATTGCCTCAAGAATATCTCTAACTATATTTTTCCAAATGTAGACATGGTCTTCGAGGAAAGAAGTCATAGAATGGGCTGAGGAACACGCAAGGATTCTAATATGCCCACTTATGATTGGTAGACGAAGCAAGCCAACCCGTTTGGAGATGGTTTGTGAGAGAAGTGGGGCGGATTACAGTCATTGGAAAAAGGGTAAAGTGTATAAGAGGATTTCCTCCCGTAAGCCTTCTATGTCTAAATCACAGAAGATAGAATGCCCTTTCAAGCTAGTTTTCAACTTCTTGAAGTCTTCCGCTTGTTGGGTCATGAACGATTCTATGGATTGTCGTCATAATCATGCACGTCCATATGATCTTCACGGACACAAAAAGGTTGGAAGGCTTAAACCACATGAGAAAATACAAGTGAGACTATTGTCACAAGCAAGAGTTGGAGTACGTCAAATTCTTATCAAGTTGAAGTTGGACGATCCAAACAACAAGTCAACACGGCAAACCATCTACAACGCGAGGATGCAAATGAAGATTAGTGATACACAAGGTAGGAGTGTGATGCAACAATTGTGTTTTTTGGCAAGGGCGAATGGTTACACCACGGTTTTTAAATTGGATGAGTTCAAACAAGTCACTCATCTCCTAATTGCCATCCCGATTGTCTCCGATTGGCTTTGTGCTTTCCACAAGTTCTTATTATGGATTGTACTTACAAAACTAATAAGTACAAGATGCAATTGTTGAACGTTGTTGGGCATCGACGAAGTCACCCTTCACCGTTGCATTTGTTTTTATGAGAGACGAGACGAAGGAAAGTTACCAATGGGCATTACAGAAATTGAAAGCTCTATACCACGTGGAAGACCTTCCAAAGATCATGGTAACCGACAATGAGGGTGCATTGATGTGGGCTATAGAAGATGTTTTTCCCGACGTCGTCAACTTTCTTTGTACATTTCACATAGCTAAGAATGTTGAGAAGAAATGCCATCCAATCATTCAACCGTTCAAGTTGATTAGTGAACTAGCCAAGATCGTGAAGTTGCCGGTTGAAGTGCGTGATGACAAGAAACAAGAGTTCCTTGATGATTATAAGGACAAGCAAAAGAAGTATGCATTATTCTCAATTCATGGGGATGAATTGGTATGGTCCAAAAGCTTGGCTATTTACAACCGAAATTACAAACGTTTGGTTGACAAGTGGGACCTTCCAAGTACCCGGATATCATGCCCTATTTGGATAAAGTCTTGAAGCACCGGGAAAAATTCGTGTATTGCTTTACAATGCGGCATAAACACTTCGACAACCAAGCCACAAGTATGTGTGAGTCGGCTCACCACCGGTTTAAGGTAAATCTTTTTGGATGCCTTGATTCATTTGTCACCGTGTTTGATGCTATGCACCAATATCATAGATGTGATATTATAAACATCAATACGAAGTTCGAACAAAGTCTTCTCAACCAACACAAGGGTTTTGGGAAGAATTGTACATGGATCAAGTATTTGAACTTGAACGTCTCTCATTTGTGCATTGAGAAGGTGATGGTTGAAGCCACGTTGTCGGAGAAGTACGAGTATCGACCGAGAGACAATTGCAATTGTCCAATAAAGACCATAATGGGACTACCATGTCGACATATGTGTGTCGGGTACCCGGATAAATTAATACCTTTGGATGCCATCGATCCTCATTGGAAGCAATTGAGTTTTCATCCTCGTCCTAACGATCAGGTTGTGGAAGGGTTTGAACACACCATATGGAAGATTTCTTATGGAGAGGTATGATGACATGAACGGTATCGAAAAGCAAAGGATAATAGATGGGTTGAGGCCACTATTGGAACAATATACCGTTGAAGATGTTTTGGAACCGGTCGAAGGAGAAGAAAGGGGTAGGCAAAGTACCAAGCTTACAAAAAAGAAACAACGGCGAGTCAACTATCTATTGGCAACGGATAGAGATCGATCCGAAGTTGAACTACTCCAAGCTAAGTATGATGCGGAGAGGAAAGAATTGTCAAAGGCGGGGATCGAAGTGGGTGATAGTAATCCAAGTAAGAGAAGTCGTTTAACTAGAGGTGAAGCGTCCTCGAGTCATGCCTTGACACTTGCAACTTCATCAATACCAAAACAACAAAGTACTTTAGCGAGTAAGGGAAAGGGTATTTTGACGAAGAAAGAAGAGTGACTTTATAATCCAAGGGTAAGGTGGCTTTGCCGAAGAAGAGGAAGGGGAAGGAAGTCGAGTCTTTACCGAAGAGTAAGATAGCAACATGGGGATGGGATGAAGGTATGTTTTTAAACAATGTTGCCCCCAATTCCGAATATTTGATTTGGCTACCACCGATCATCCTTGACCACATTGAAAACATAGAGGATGTCCCAAAAGATGGTAATTGTTGTTTTCACGTTGTGGTGAGGCAATTGGAACCTTTCATTTTGGAGGATAGGCACAATGGAGACCAATGGATGTATGTTCGCGAGATGATGCTACAAACATTGGAACGCAACCGTGAATTTTACTACTCAATGTTGAGAGACGGGTATAAAGGCGATGAAGGAGTAGAGGAGGAGTATGAGAATTTGAGAAAGCGTCTAATTGGTAGTGAGGAGCTTACAAGTGAATATTGGATGCAATTTCCCATTTGTGGTTTCCTCATTGCGGAGACATTTAATTGCGTCGTCTACAACTTCTCCTTTGCGTTTAGTGAAACTTATGCACCGCCGGGAATTCCTTATGATTTCGTGGGTAGAAGACTATTTATTGCATTTGTTGAAAAGAATCATTTCATCGGCCTAAAGCTCAAGTGGGGTTGTCCATTACCTCCATTGTCGAATGGTGCTTATTGGCACGGTTACAACCCCAACTACTCGGATGATTGGTGTGAGGAATACTCCGTGGAAATGGCGACTTGGAAGGCGCACCTCATGAAGATAAAGGGTGAAACCGGTTTTGTTAATCTAAGTGACAATGAAGAGGTCGGGGAGGAGGTACAAGAAGGCCTTGAAAGATGGAATGACGAGGTTTATATGGCGCGACTAAGAAAGCGTTTGGAAGAAATCGAGGACGAGAGGGACCGTGAAGAGGTGCCGGATTTGAACATTGGAGTAGAAGAAAACAAGGAAGGGATCCCGGACTTGAACGTCGGACTTGAAGATATGAATTTCGCCTCTCAATGGTGTCGTTGAGATGTACAGAGGTGGTTTCGGCTCAGTAGCCTCTTTTTAGTTATGAGCCGAAATCCCTTAAATGCTCACATGCAAGCCATATTCACAGTTTCGGCTCATTTTCCATTATTGTCGAATGAGCCGAGACTGGTTTCGGCAGTCTTTATACTTTTTGGTACCAAGCCGAAACTGGTATGTAGTTTCGGCTTGGTTCTGTATTATGTTTTGCGGGTCGAATTCTCGAGTTTTTAATTTCAAGTTTTTTGTCAGTTTCGACTCAGTCCATATATCTTAATTTATGAGCCGAAACTATCACTGGTTATGTTAAATACCAACTTAATCATTCATAAAATCATTGCATTACATAGATAACCCCATATTGCATCCACCAAAGGGTAATTAACCATAGAAACGGAAAAGAACATGAAGAAACTAACTCAATCCATATATCTTGATACGAGAAAATCCTTGATGAGATGGTAGTGTTGTTCGTACTTGAAGTGTTTACCTTTCCATTGGTGTCATTCCTTCAAAGTCCTAGCCACATTTTTCTCTTCAGTCTCATCCTGAATTTGACCTCGGATGAGTCTCCCCAAGTGCATAAATTCGTGAACTTTTTTGTGTATTTTGCTCCATCGCGCCGACAACGCATTCACATCTCGCACCACTTTTTGGGGAGTTTTTTCGTTGAAGCCTCGTTGGACATAAAACCACAAGCTTGACCAATTCACTCCATAACGAAGGCGTTTGATTTCATTCGGAGTTTGATATAACAACATTAGATATCTACAAAGACAATTATCTTCACCCCATGTAAATTTAGGACGGGGTTTAGGCGCATCAGGTAGGGAGTCTAGAGGATTCTTGTGTTGTTTTTGAATCTTAGATGAGGAAGAAGTAGAACCGGTAGAAGTTTTGCATCGCTTGACAATTGGGTTACCATAGTGTCTAGGAGGACTAGGATACCATCTCTTAAATGGAGGAGGAGTGAATAGAGGAGGAGATGTAGATGAAGGTTTTTTGTAGTAGTAGTTATCAATTATCTCCTTTGTTATGTTCCTTTTTTTTTTTTGAGGAGAAGAAGAAGATGAAGGAGTTTGAGACATTTTTAGGGGTAGAGTAGAGATGATTTGGTTCAAATTGAGTTTGAATTATATAGACAAGAAGCCCCAACGGCTATTTTTTTGAAAATGCAACCGTTACAACTTTACAGATACAATTTCGGCTCATCATGAATTACAACTTCATAAGCCGAAACGGTTTCGGCTCATCATGAATTACAACTTCATAAGCCGAAATGGTTTCGGCGCATACGGATATTTTTCGCGTAAGCCGAAACTTTATCTGTAAAGCCAAATACATTCTACATCTGATCAAACATCCACAACGTTAGGTTTAAACATTCAAACAGTACACATCCAAATGATAGAATTCAAGGATAACAACTTCAACTAACAAAATAACAATTCAACGATAGAATTCGTTCACCATCATAGGATGTTTAAGTCTAACCATAACATAAAAGAAGAACACTACCCAAACACATAATAAAACTCAACCAGTGTGGAAAGTTGAGTGAGTTTGTCTGCTGCGGATTAGTTCCCAGATCGGTCCGCCATTGGCCTCAACAAGTGGACGGAGACGTGCAACTTCAGCAGAAAGTGTACAACCACCAGGGATAACATCCACAACCTCACCAACCCTCTTTCTTTTAAGATTACGAAGCGCTTGCCATTCATCATGATCGACAAATCTTTCGACTTGGGGAGGAAGAAAATCCCAATAATCCCTACAAAGGCCAGGAGAATTTTCCCCATGCATGCAAATGTCGTGGTCGTGGAAGAGGAGGATCAATGTGTTCATCCCTTTGACGTCGTGTTTCAATCACGCGTGGATCATCCTCGCGAATTGGCGGTGGGTTTTCATGATAAATCTCTGAGGCAAATGGAATTGATGGATACCTCTGAATTGGCGGATCAATGAGTTCATTCCTTTCACGGCTTGGCTCAAGCACAAGCGGATCATCCTCGCGAATTGTTGGTGGGGGAGGTCGATCAATGAGTTCATTCATTTGACGCCGTGTCTCAATCACAAGTGGATGATCAAGGCGCATTGGTAGTGGGGGAGGTTAATACACCACAAGTGCAAGGGAATCGCTGTTGCAAATATCAAATACAAGTAAGACATGATCAGTTTCGGCTCCTACGACAATATAAATAACTGAGCGGAAACTGCTCTACAGAAATAAACTATTGTCGGCTCAAAAAAATGGTAAATGTCAGGGCCGAAACTATCCATACACGTGGATTTCGTACCAATAAAGTAAACAAGTTTCGGCTCTCCAAAGGGGAAAATGTCAGAGCCGAAACTTATCCATACACATGGATTTCGTACCAATAAAGTAGATAAGTTTCGGCTCTCAAAATGGGAAAATGTCAGGGCCGAAACTTATCCATACACGTGGATTTCGTACCAATAAAGTAAACAAGTTTCGGCTCTCAAAAGGGGAAAATGTCAGAGCCGAAACTTATCCACACACGTGGATCTCGTACCAATAAAGTAGACTAGTTTCGGCTAACAAAAATGGACAAATGTCAGAGCCGAAATAGTCTCGGCTCTCAAATTTGGAAGACCATGTGAGCCGAAATGTTCTTGTCTGCAACTAATAATTGAGGATTATAGTGTTTCGGCTCAATTTTGTTTAACACATTTCTGGGCCGAAATTGTTTCTGGGCACGTAAAAGATGCATAAAAATCTTGTCTTTAACCTTGTATATCAATCAAACACACAAATAAGTTGATGGGTATCTGTATAATACCTTCCTTGACACCTTCCAAGTTGTTCTTGTTGCGATTGGACTTCGTTCGGGGGGGGTTGATTCTTCCGGTTGAGCTCCAAGGTTTTCAACAACTTCAATTTGGGGATTGCTAAGAACACTTCCCATTCTAAGGTTTTGATTCAATGATGATTCGATTGTTGCAACTAGGTTTGATTACCACTAGTGATGATTCGATTCGTTTTAATTCGATTTTAAAGTTTAGTTTTTTTTTTTAGTGAGTGAGTGAGTGAGGAGTAGTAGAAGAGAAGATGAGGAGAGAGAGTGAAAATTTTAAAATGAAAACTAATCTAGGATTATCTATATATTAGGATTCTAATTACTCTAGGGATATTTAGGTAATCTCACACTTTTTAAGGGTAACTTAGACTTTTCTCGCTATTTTGTCTTATGCTGGGAGGCAAATGAAGTTTTTGGTATGGCCAAAAACACGGTTCCTCTTGTTGGGGCGAGAGCGATGCCTTAGTTTCACTCTTTTAATTTTAATCGTCTTGATGGATTGTCTTGAAGAACCAAGTAGTCTAGCTGAGTCTTGATTACACTGTATTGAAATTTGAAAGGTCCAAAGTGGTCTACTGTGAACAAATTGACAATGAATAGATAGACAAGTTTATCTCGAGTTAAAATCGTCTGTCTCTTTTTCCCTGTCTCTCCCTGTGCCACTCACATGGGGAGGGGGTGAAACCAAATAGCTTGGTTTTGGGTAGGGTGGGAGGAAATAAAATCCCAACGTGGCAAACAGGGAGGGTTGGAGACTGAGGGAGACAACATTTTTAGGGACAGAGGATTTTAATCGGTTTATCTCATACTGTAGTACTCTTCGTCGGTCAAGACTAAGTCAAGGAAATTGGTCAACTTCAACTAATTACTTAAGGAGCAAGGTTCATAGAGTTAAATTAAGAAACCTTATTTCCTTAGGGGTATTGTGACCAATCTATGTATATAAATAAATAACCCATGCGAAAACCTACAACATCAGCAGCTGCAGTATCATACGTAGCCATGTCAAGCCTACCAGGAGAGGTTTTGATTGATATCTTTGTGGCGTTGCCAGGGAAATCCATCTTAAGTTGTAAGTGTGTTTGCAAGTTCTGGCGTTATATAATTTCAAGCCCTAAGTTCGTCAATAATAATGCCGGCGTCCGTAGCAAAAACCCTAAGCTAATCCTTGTTGACTCGTGCATGAGAATATGCTCTATATCTTATGCTTTAATATCATTGTCGTCAAAACATGATCATGACTATGAAGTTGTTCAAATGGCTTATCCGTTTGAAAAGGATTTTGATTTCGTGCAGGTTTTGGGTTCTTGTAATGGTTTGATTTGTTTATCTCATAGTACTCTTCGTGGCAGTTCCCGTGATATTAGTTTTTGTGTTTGGAATCCATTAACCCGAGAATATAAGAAAATATCACTACAACATTGTGAATCTGTCACTTCTCCCATGTGGATTAATGCTAGATATGGGTTTGGTTATGATAGTGTTAATGATGATTACAAGTTAGTGATGATTTGCGAGCATGCTGGTTGCTGGAGGATTCAAGTCTATACATTAGGATCAGATTCTTGGAATAATACTCAATCAATTCCCTACTCGTTTCCTGATAGAAACAGATTTCGCGGTGTGCAGTTGAATGGAGGTCTTCATTGGATAGGTACCTCGGGAGAAACGTCTACTGGCGTTATCGTGTCTTTCAATATTGCTAACCAGAGAATTTCAGATTTGCCACTCCCAGAAGAAATTATGCAACTCCGATTAATTGGTCGGTACAAGAAAAATGTTTACACATATAAATGTGTGGGAGTATTGGGAGAACGCCTATGTCTATTAGCTGTTACTGACCAGCGTGATATGCATATATGGGTGATGCAGAACTACGGAGTGAGAGAATCATGGACTAAACAATTTAAAGTTGATAACATTGAGACGTACTTCCGCAATTATAATGACTATTCCCATTATTGGCAGCCCATATGGAAATCACAGAATGGTGAGATTCTGATGGATGATACCAGACAAATTTTTTTATGTGACCCAGCAGGTAATAGAAAGCCAAAAAGGCTGAGTAAGGGGAGCTCATTTGTTGGAAATGAATGTGAATCAGAGAATTATGGAGAGAGCCTAGTTTCACTTAACTCGGGTACCTACGTGGACTTCAAACACAAGGGCCATTCATTATGATCTTTCTAATGCTCGGTTTATTATATTATGCATGGTTGGATTGTTATCGTCGGGCATGGATTACATCACAAAAGACATGATATGTAGCTGAACTTACTCTTCTGCGTGTGATTTTATTGTTTCTTAGCGTGTGATTTTATTCTTTCTTATTTTGAGACAATTTTTTATAATTTTGACCCTTTTAATTATACTGCTACAGCAGTGATGTAATGTAAAAGTGGCATAGTACATAAGCGCATGAAGATCTCCTATCAGACAAATGCTGCATGTATGTGGTGGGAATCACCTGTGCGCTTCATGATTGCTGCTACTATTCAATACATGTATCCTGTTTCAAAGATTAACCGACAATACCACTACAGCGCTACTTTTCTTTCCAAGCCTATCATGTGTAATCGGTTTCATAGCAACAACTTTTGTAGCTGGGATTTTCACCAGTTATTGGTTTGTAACAACGTTTCTAGAGCGGTCATGAAAAACTTTTACATGCTAGGAGCAAGAACAGCTGCCACTAGAAATTAGTGGAGGGAGGATTGAATACAAGAAGGAAAAGTAGGGGGAAGGGACTATCATCAGACAACTGGCATCATTTAAATTGATGAGAGAATCTGGGTAAATAATTTGCACTTCCAACCAGCCATTTTCATTAAACCAGCCATTTTCATTAAAAAGGTATTGGGGCGAGAGAGGCTCGAACTCTCGACCTCAGGATCACTCTATTATATAGCTATGAGACCTACGCGCTAGCCAACTGCGCCACCGCCCCAAGTTGATACCTTGTCGTTTCTTACGATACTGTTTAGAACAGCATTTAGATCAGGCAAAGTGCAAACTCCGGAAGCTTTTATATTTGAGCCAACCGGTTTTGGGGACTTTTAGTCTCGGTTTTCGGTTTCTGTGTTGCTCAGACAACTTGTTTTTGCTTTGTGGTACCCAAGCCAAGAGATGGATGCTTGCATGAGCCCATAGTCTCTTAGTCGTTTTCACCAACATAATTTAGTTGAGAGACTACTACACTAGACCCATAAAAAAAACAATTACTGGCATTCAATGATAAATTATAGATTATACAATCCAAATTACGGTGAAAATATTATAGATTAATTTGAATTACAAAACCTGAGTAGTTGAAATACAAGGGCATGCAAAGTATATGCTTTGCGGGCAGCAATTTGTCATGAACTTGGTCACACAACCTATTTAACACATAGCTATCTTTTAAAGAAGGGACATTTTTAGAGCTTCCCCTTTAAGCATTAATTCATAAGCCCTAAGTTTATACATAACAGACAGAAAAATTATATTTTCTCAGAACTCGTTGGAGTGTGGGGTTTCTCTCGACTCAACTGAGCTCATGCGACTCGCATAATATTAAAAAAAAAAAAAAAAGATGCACAAATTCAGAAGAATAAGCAGTGCATCACCTTCTAAT
>JAJJMA010041293.1:0-17039 GCA_023529015.1 Papaver nudicaule
AGATGATTCATCCCTTCTGCTACCTTGCTGTGGTTTTCCTTTCTTTGTTGCTTCTGTATTTTTATGCGACTTGCGAAGCTTTTATTTTTCCTTTGGATTATGCACCTTATTTGTTTCTCGTTTCTCTGTGGAATGAAGCTACTTTTGCAAATTTCCTTAGCGTAAATTGTTTTATTGCTGATTTACTCATGATTTGAAACACGAAGTCGTCTTTGTATTTCTCTAGGCTCTTATGGTTACTCGAGGTGCAACTCCGGGGCTTACTTCGATGTAAGAGATAGTAAACCAAGCTAGTGGGGGCATATGGATCACCCTTCCCAAAGGCTTTTAGTTACTTGCCTGTTTTAAAGCAAACATAGGCTATCGAGGTCATAGGTACCCGTTTTACCTCGGTCTATTGGGTGGATATCGAGGGTACCAAGTATCCTCTAAGAGAATATAATAGTATTCTGATGATCCCTTTGTCCCAAGTTTAGTGAGGAGCTTACGGTGGGCAGCTGCTATGATTGCTCCTTGATAAAAAGTAACACAATGGGGGAGTGTCGGTCTCTGCTGGAGCTTAAACATGGTATTATTCTCCTATCGCGGCCTAGAATTCGACCCCTCTGTTTCTCGATAGCCCCTTCTCGAGGCTATGTTTTGTTTTTTAGAGGAGGTCCCTCGGCTGCGTGATTCGCCTGCTATCCATGAATACAAGCGAATCAGCTGCCTCGGGGTTCCATCCACCTTTAGAGGTAGATGTTGATCCCATTTATCGTCCCCTCGATGCCTCCGAAAGAGAGGTCCTCATGGTCGTGTGGTAGTGGGTTCAAATGCTTCATTAGCTTATATAGCTTAGATGCAAAGCACCCACCGCTAACGGGGTGTCTTGTGGGGTGTCTTGTGGCCCTTACGGCTTATATGATCATCAGCTATGTGCCTGCTATTCGAGGTCTTTTTATGTTTTTGGCGTCTGGGCCTTGGCGTTAAGGCCTTTTAATTTCATTTGCATCGAGGCACTAGGGGAGATGGCGTTGCTAGCCAGTTTGGTTTTATGGCGTGAGAGCCTTTGGAGATCTGCGTATTTGGAGTAAGGCTTTTGCCTTCCTTAGCAGAATTTGGAGTTTGATTCGAGACACGGTTGTACAAAGTTTGGTAATAATTTTCTTTTTACTCAGGGATACAAAAATATTTTTATGAATAATATTTCCTTATGTACTTCGCATTCCAAGCATTGCCGAGTCCCGTCCCATCTTTTTCGTCGATTAGTTTGTATGCACCTTTCCCTGCTACTTGTTTTACTTTGAATGGCCCTTCCCAGATTGGCTCTAGTTTTCCTGCATTTCCCTTTTGGTAAGGTGGGATTTCACGCAATACCATCTCACCAGGCTGGAATTCTCTTTCGATGACTCTTTTGTTGTATCCTCGCGCTAGCTCTTGTTGGTAGTTGATGATGTGTTGCCGAGCTTTTTCTCTAGCTTCTTCGAGGTCGTCTAGCTTTGCGTAGATTAAGTCTGCGTTGAGATTTTGCTCCCATGTTTTGTATTTATCCGTTGGTATCATTATTTATGTAGGCAGCACTGCCTCGGTCCCATATGTTAGGTGAAATGGAGTCATTCATGTTGCACGCCTTCGAGAGGTTCAGAATGCCCATAGCACGTTGTGAAGGTGCTCGCACCACTGTTTTTTGTGATGTAATACTCGTTTTTTCAGGTTATCCCCTATTGTTTTATTGGTTGCCTCGGCCTGGCCGTTGCTCTGTGGATATATTGGTGTCGAAGGTCCTAGTCTTACGTTATACTGGTTTAGCAATTCTCTGACGTCTGCACTTAGGAACTCCTGAGCGTTATCCGAGACTATGTCGGCAGGGACCCCGAATCGACAGAATATATTTTCCCATAAGAAAGTGAACACCTCTCGGCCTGAGTGGCTTCTTAGAGCTTTAGCCTCGATCCACTTGGAGAAGTAATCAGTTGCTACGATAATGTACCTTCTTTGCCCTGTTCCAGGAATGAATGGTCCGACAATATCTACACCCCATTTGGCGAAAGGCCAAGGGCTTAGCACTGGATTTAAATTTGTCGCTGGTGCGTGAATTCTTTTATCGAATCTCTGACAAGGATCACATGTTCGGGATATGTATTTTGCGTCGGCATGCATGTATGGCCAGTAGTACCCTTGGGGCTTGGTTCTTTGAGCGAGGGACCTTGCACCACTGTGAGTTCCTGCTTCGCCACTGTGTAGTTCCCTCATTAACGCCACACCGTCTAATCAATGAACACATCTTAGCAGCGGTCCCAAGAATGATTGTCGGTATAAGACTTCGTCTTTAAGTCGATAATTTGCTGATCAACTCATTATTTTATGTGCTTCAAGTGGACTACTTGGTAATTCCTTGTTCTTGAGGTATTTCCTTATGGGTGGCCTCCAGTCATCATCTTCGTCCTGGATAGCCATAACAACTTCTTCTCCGAAGTCTTCTATCGATGATTTATTTATTCTGCCAATTTCGATGGAGATCATGATGTCTTGGTCTGTTATTTTTGAGGCGATGAACGCCAGAGCATCTGCATGCCTGTTGTCTTTCCTACAAATGTGTGGAATTTTTAGATGGAGAATCTTCGTCATCAGCCGTCTTGCTAGTTTCTTGTATTTTCATAGGGAATCATTCGATTGGTAGCTGTTGTAGAGCTGTCGAACTACGAGTTGTGAATCTGTGGTTATGCGTGCCTCTTGGATCTCCATTTCTATCATGTGCTTTAGAATATGTATCATTGCCTCATACTCGGTTTCGTTATTTGTTGCTTCGAACTTCAATCGGAGAGCATATACTGTACGCTTTCCTTCTGGCGAAGTGAAGACTATTCCGACTCCTCAGCCATCTCCATTTACTGATACGTCGATGAAGACTTCCCACCTTCGAGGATGGCTTTACTCCAGTAAGTCAGAAGGTTCGTCTTCGTCCTCAATCCCTAGTATTGGTTCTTCTTCGTAATCTTCTTCGATTGGGAATTCTGCTAAGAAGTCGGCGATGATTTGTGATTTTAATGTTGTTCGTATTTCATAGACCACGTCATACTGTCCTATATGTTCGTTCCACTTCGCAATTCTCCCTGCTGCCTGCATATTGTTTAGAATAGATTCGATTGGTGTTTTGGTTAGCACAATGATTTTGTGTGCATGGAAGTAAGTTCGAAGCTTTTGAGTTGCTACAACAACGCAAGTATGAGTTTCTCCAGCTTGGTGTAGTTTTTCTCGGCCTGAAATAGTGTTCTGCTAATGTAGTACACCGGCTTTTCTTCTTTTCTAGTTGTTACGAGGACTGCACTGATGGCGTCGGAGTTGGCTGCAATGTAGAGTCTCAAATCTTCATCCCTTTCCGGTCGTTGTAGGGCTGGTAGGCTTGCCAAATAGTTTTTGATTCCCTGGAATGCAGCCTCCCTCTCATCTGTCCATACGAACTTTTCTCCCTTTTTCAAAATGCTGAAGAAATTTTTACATCTGTCCGAGGATCGAGCGATGAATCTGCTAAGGGCTGCCAGCCTTCCATTTAGGGCTTGGACATCCTTTACAGTTGTGGGCGACGACATCTCTCGGATCGCCTGTACCTTCAATGGATCTGCTTCGATACCCGTCTTCGTGACCACGTATCCCAAAAAAAATCCCGAAGTAACTCCGAAGATACACTTTGTAGGGTTGATTTTCATATTGATTTGGCGCATCTTTTCCAGTATCTCCCTCAGGTCTTCGATGTGAGTCTCTGCCTTCTTGCTTTTCACCAACATGTCGTCTACGTATGCCTCAACGGTCTTCTTCAACCAGGGGCGGAAGATGTTGTCCATAGCTTTTTGATAAGTGGCACCAGCGTTTTTTAATCCAAACGGCATTCTTGTATAACAATACAACCCGTTGGATGTTAGGAATGTTGTGTGCTTTTGATTTTCTTCTGCTAGAGAAATCTGGTTATAACCAGAGTAGTCATCCATGAAACTTAATAGATCATGTCCTGCTGTTGCGTCCACCATTTTATCTATGCTGGGAAGTGGGTGTGGATCCTTCGGGCATGCCTTGTTCAGGTTGCTAAAATCGATGCAGATTCACATTCCCTTGTTTTCCTTTGGAACGATGACCATATTCGAGATCCAGTCTGCATATTGTATTTTCTTGATGATTCCTGTTGCAATCATTTTGGTGAGCTCTGGTTCCACCGCCGTCTGGTATACGTCTGCTATCTTTCTCGGTCTCTGTGTGAATGGCCGCACCGAAGGGTTTATGTCTAGGTGGTGACATGCTAACCTTGGGTCGATTCTGAAAAAGAAGGGGTACCGAAATACTACCAACTTTTCGTTTTGGCTCGTGAGTCTTATGGTAAAAGTCTGGACGATCTCAAAAATCAATATCCAAACCTCTAACTGGAGTAATCTCGACAGTTAGGCAATAACGTACTACTTGGTGCTTTAATTATAAATCAGAGTTATAATGCGGAAAGTAAAAGCACACAAGACACCAAACGTTTTTTTAACGAGGAAACTGCCTTGCAGAAAAACCTCGGGACCTCGTCCAGTTTGAACACCGCCCAGTACAAACTGACTACAAACACTAGCCTACTATAAGACTTCGGTCTGGGATGTAGCAGAGACCAACTCAAGCCCTCCAAGCGAATTGGCTACTGTCGCCTTCCTTACGTCTCTGGATCCCCCACAGATCGTCACGCACTTGATTCCCCTAGCTGACGTCCTTTACAGGCCTAGGAGTTGCTTTGACCGATGCCAAAGGCTTTTGTCAGCAATACTGGGTTTTAAACCAAAACTGTTGACTTATGGTGTAACTGTCCTCTATCAGTTTACCATAAACAAGATGACTTCCTTCGGATTGCTAGATCCAGGTCATACGGAAATCTACTTCTTGAATCAGGGCTGACACGCAAACCAAGTAAGCAATGCCCAATTCAAATCTACCTCAGTTATACACGAAGAACCACTTAAGGAACTTATATAACTGGAGCCAACCACTAGTGGAAAATGTCCGTTTTAGAACTGCTAGAAACAGTCCTCAAAGCGAGAAAAAGAACTGATCCCATCAGCGCTTTTAACAGTTCTATTTCTGTCGTCCTTTTCAAGTAGGACGGATTTTATTAGACTTTCTAATATAACTGACTTTACACGTTCTTTATAAGAACTGTGAAAAGCAGTCCTTTAGTTAGATTTTAATAATAATAAAAGTAAAAAGTGAACAGATCATTTATTCCCATTTCAGCAGATCTGATTAGGCTGATTCCAATTTTACAATTCTGACTGACCTGAATGAGATTAAACTGAAATGAGAATGCAAATCTGAAGTAGAATCTGATTCATGAATCTAAACCCATCACCATTCATTAATAACCCTGAATTCATTGTACTTTACATAGAATCAAAATTACAACTAAATTGCCAGTACTTCCAAGTTCAAAATCAACAAAAAATTATAGACACGGCAGGGGTCCTAGAAAACAATCCACCATTATGAATTAAAAATGACACACATGCAAACATTCACAGATCAAGCTCTTCTTACGATACAGTTGGAAGCTTCTCAAGAATGATGCTAAAGAGTTCCTTGGGACGGCAACCAGGTCTTCTAGCCAACTCCAAGAAGATAGGCACTAACCTGTTGCAGAATGTAGAATTAAGACCAGAAATTTTGCTAGCTTGATATATGTATAGCAAACTCATTAGTAATAGTCCTTGAGGCCACTTAACACACGTGCAAAAGTATCTCAGAGAGACTTAAGCAATTTGCTATTGAGCCAAAGTTTCATATCCTACTGTATATTTCCAACCAAGGTTCTAGTTCCAAATCAAGATACTCAGTTGGTACACACTTGCAACAACCGAAGTTAACTAATACAAAACACAATAATTACATTCTCTTTGATAAACTTTAAGCTTGAAGAAAGAAGATTCATATCCACACCTTAACTTTTGTTTTATGTATAGCGGGCTAGCCAAGCTACTCTCTAGCTTTCGCTGCTGCATAATGCCGAGAAGATAAAATGTCAGACAAATAAAGAATGACAAGAAATTTCAAAACGAAAGAGGAAAACATCACAATTCAATATCTGAGACAACACCTGTAGATCACAATTTGTTGTTTGTGATAAATTGCATAACACGATGCCAAATGTCATCACTGACAAAGCAAGCAGATGAGATAAACCATCTAGCATATAATCCAGCCTTACCAAGATAGATCAGGCGCAAACTTCTCTGCTAGAATAGCAGCCTTTAGTGCCAATTCTTCGCGCACTGCAAAGCCAGCGGAGCTGAGATACTGAAAACTGATCAAATATTCAGAAGTTTCGCTAGTCAAATTTCTCAATTCATTGCCATGCTCAGATAAAGAAATACCATCTAATATTAGCTTAAATTTGCTGACCTGCAATGACTCCTTGACTATGTCTTTGCATTGGAAACATCGCACATGCCATATGGCAGATCAAGAGCACGCCTTTAATACTGTAAACATACATCGGGAAAATGTTGAGATCATGCACTACTTGTTATAACACCACAGTCCACAGTGCAATGCTTCGAAAAGCAATTGAGATTGATATGAAGCTAATTTCCTTCTCCTGAATGAAGATTAACTCAAATATGCCACTGAACCATATATGCTTTTAGTATCACAGCTGTACAGTGAATGCATTCAGGAAATTGTGCTTCATCACTATGTTGTTTCTAAGAACAAATGTTTTTATTCTGCGGATTCATCCATCACTGATTGGCCTCATTAATTAAAATTCAAAGGTGTAGAATGAAGTGCTACCGAGGTCTCTCAGATTTCACATATTACTGGAAACAGAAAAGTATTGTAATCGTACTCTAACAGTGGTTGTTATAAAGTTTACCTAATCTCAATGAGGGGATGGCCTGGTCTTGGTGTCTCTTGATAATATCCTGCATATCTGTTACCATCAACATCCTAGTCATATTCTCCTGCACATGAGCAAGAAATCACATAAATCCATGAATCATAGCTAAGTGTACCCATAGCAGCAACAAAGCCATGTTCAGCTGTTAGACCTTAAAAGTAAGTAACATCAACTCTTTCTCCATAATTCAGAGATCTAACTCAGCATTCAAAAGAGCCTTTAAATCCTTTGTTGGCTCACCAAGACCCTCTGGCTTTGATCAAACGCTTTGAATTTGGATTCCTTAATCTGCAGCGCCTGAATGCAAGCTTCAGCAACAACCGCTCTAGCAATGTATCTGCTTTCAGTAGGGGTCAATTCTTGTAACTTCCTGCTCTTTACCTTGTTATCCGAACCGCCAGCTTTGTTTTATCCGATACACAACATTAGAATATAGCATATGGGGTCAATTCTTGTAACTGACGAAGAAATATAAACACAAACTAGCTAGCCCTCCTGGTAACTGCAACATTAAAATCCTCAGTTTGAGAAATTAAAATCAGAGGAAGTAATTTGTATACCATCGAAGTTGTTTTCATGAAGTTGGAGTTGTTCATCCAAAACCCTTCTCACCACCAGCCAAACTAAAACAACATTAACTCATCAGAAAACACAGATCTAAGAAACAACATTAACTCATTAGAAAACACAGATCTAAGAAGAAAAAATAGAAATCAAATGAAACTTCATATTAATTATAACAAACTAATTAACCTTACGAAACAACGAAGAAATTTAACGATTGACTTTTTTTGGTATATAGATTTCTTCAAAAAAAAAAACCTAGATATCTTAACGATCCAGTTGAGAGGAATCTCACAAAAAAAAGTCTTGAGAGTTTCATTTAATGGGTCTTCCTGATGAAGAAGTAAATCTCTAGAAACTTTGAAAGAAAATTTAAGAGAAAGAAAATTTAGAGAAAGAAAACTTCGGATCTTGACAAAACTTCGACATCTTCTTACTCCATCGAGTCTCTCTTGCACCAGAACACTCCCCACGCAAAAACCCCGAATCCACTGCCAAATTCTGCAACTCGTAATTACCGATCTTGTTCTTCTCCTTCATACACAACACTTTCAAAAACTAATCCCAGATCTCTTATAACTGAATCGGTTGAGAGGAATCCCAAAACAAAAGTTTTAAGATTTTCATTTATGGATCTAAAGATGAAGCAGGGCCTGATCAAATCAAGGGAAAGAAAATTCCCTGTGAGAGAAGAGCGAAGGAAGGTAAAGTGAGGATTTTTTATTCCACTTCAATTGAATAAAGAGATAAAAGAGAGAAAGAGATAAGATTTATGTTGCTTTTACCGAGAAAGTCATCTACATCGTTAAAATATATGAATTGATCTCAACCGTTGATGAAAGAACTGATTAATACCCTCCTTTAGCTTTTCCGTTTTTTCACTGGGGAAAGAACGGATTTTGACTAGGCTAGACGTGAAACGGCCCAGGTCAGTTCTTTTACTAAAGCCCTAGTCAGTTCTAAAACCCTCATTTTCCACTAGTGAACTAGGTCTTACAACACCGAGTGCAGCCGTGCGTTGCTACCTTTCAAAACCTTGTTGAGTAACGTATCAGTTCTTGAATAGCCGTATATCAGAAGAGACGGACTTTAGAATAGACAAGAACGTGATCAGGTTACCAAGGTTACAGGTTAATCCGATTTCAACCAAAGATGGTTTCAATCTCCTACCTGTGCTTCCCAACTCTCTAAGGAAGTCTTTTATAGTCGTAGGGAGTTCCCAGAGGAGCTGCAACCTATAGAGGATGACTATACCACAACAAGCTTTCACCGAAGTGAAAAGAGTTTACGTTACCTTCCCTAAGGACCTTCACGTATGCTGGAAGCTTGCGGTATTTGTCCGTAGACACCTCTATTTATAGCACTCAATAAGATAGGTTGCTTTGGAATTAAGCAATCAATTACTTGTCCCACAAGTTAAGGAAACCCTAAACTTGCCAACCAAGTAATAGAGATTAATCTCAATTGGAATTCTTTTTAGAATTATCTGCCAAGTGTTTTGTTGGCTCAAAAACACTTCAAGATAGAAATCCAACAGACCAGAGATAATCTTATCTTATTGACTCATTGAGGATCGTTAGATGGAACACAAAAGGTATTTATGTTTTACACAAGTCCATCTAAGAGAAAAGGAGTTTGGAATTTGACTCAGAGTGAAATTCTAAAAGAATATACTCTAAATTCGACAACCAGTGAAATCTCCATGTCAGGTTCACGTACTGGTTCGTGAACAAATAGACACAGGAGAATTTCCGAGTCTGGTACGCAAACCGGTTCGGGAACCGTCTGCTGGTCAAATTAGGTCAAATCCGGATTCCGCTGGAAGTACTGGGCTGAGCCAGAACTTAGACGTGAGAACGTCCTCAGCTGTGATCCACAGGCTCTTTGCTCAAGAGTACTCCTTTAGATTCATCCAAATCCAACTTAACAGTTTGCAAGCAAACCATTGTAATGGACATACGGTGTCGAATCTATCTCATGCATTCTTGATTCACAGTATTCGTGGGATCAAATACTGGTCATGACATAAAGCCATGTTACACAAGAACACGATCTCAATCGCTATTATCATTACTAAAGTAGTCGACTATATTTCGAAAGAATAGAGAAAGTAGAAATAGAAGAATATCCATAAAGTCATAACTCCTACTAACCTTTTGTCGATGAAGAATAATTGATGTCTTCTTTGTCTTCACAGTCTTCGTCTTCAAGGTCTCTACTACTCTGTCTATATCCCATTTCCGAAATCTAAACTCTAGTAGGCTAAATCAAGAATTGAATTTTGACACCTAAAACTGACAACTAGCTTGACATACCAACGCTAGTGGGTTTGACCGGACAATGCCCTAACAGATTCCTGGCATCTCGCTCATTCTCCATGCGAAAACGTCGGCATATTCCTTCAGTAAGCTCTCCAGTTCTGCACGCTGTTCCTGTTTCATTAATGTTCCAATTCTTACAATTTTTGGTTCTTCATTAGTGCCGATGTTGACGTCATCTGTGGGTTCTGTTGGGGTGAAGTTTGGTGTTTCCTCGTTCATTGTCGTAGGGTCCTTCGGGGCTTCCTTCGTGATTGCTCCTTTGTCTCCCCTGATTACCTGATTAATTTCTTTATCGATCATTTCTGCCTTTTGTTGTCTGTATCGCTCTCTTCAATTTCGCCTTGCGTACCTTCTTTGCTCGATATCCTTTTCGTGACACGCCTTCGATTTCATGATTTCACCTTTGATCTCACCTATGCCGGTAGGAGTTGGGAATCTGATTTTCTGATGTAGTGTAGAGGGTACCCCCAAGATCCCGTGCAGCCATGGTCGTCCCAAGAATGCGTTGTATGGCAACTCTATGTCCAGGACACATAATGTGGTTTGCAGCTTCATCATCTTTACGTAAATTGGCAATGAACATCACCCTTTGGCTTCGAAGCTCTACCATTGAATCCGTAAATGGTGTAATCCGAGGGTATCAACGAGGTACTTTGGAAGAAATTCATGTATGCCACACCGAAAAGGACGTCTACAGAACTCCCTGGATCAATTAGTATATTTGGCAACAGTACTCCATTTTTGTTTATAGTTATGACCAGGGGAGTGTTGCTTGGGCCGTCCTCGGGAAGGTCGTCTGCTGAGTAAAATATTGGTTCCAACTGTCATGGCTCGAATGTTCTTGCCTCTACGACAATCATTATCTCCTTTCCATCTTTGTCCCTCTTGTGGATCCTTCCAGTGATGTTATTTCTTGAGCTGGTGCTCTCCCTTGAATGAATCATCGAGTTGCAATGGGCATTTCGTACCGACATTTCATCCCGTTGCTTCATTTTGATGGGTTGTTTTGACGTCTTTTCCTTGTGTAAGCGACCCTTAAAAAGAAAGGCAATCCGACAAGTGAGGTCCACAGTCGTTATTGTGCCCTGGTGGTCTGACATGTATAATTCTTCTGGTCATATTATTTTTGTAGGGTTTAAAATTATTTCCCTTTTTGGCGAAACCGTATTTTGTACCATCTTTGCCCATGTTTCACCAAGAAACGTATGGTGTGCATGATTTGACCTCTACTTTCCAAGGCTTGGGATTCCCTATAGAAGCATCGATCTCATCAAACTGATGATTTGCTCAAAAATCCTTGAACGTTCTAAAGCTTTGAAGATCTTTAGACACCCAAGGTGGTGGAGCTCAGAAAAAATGATAATTATGTGATGAAAGTACGATTTTAAAGAAGAGTTTGAAAACCCTAGAAAAAAATTCCTCAAAAAATTTGAAAATCATAAATCACAGGCAAACCCTAAGTTGTTTTAATCAATCCCTGTTTCTAGCGCCAAACTGTGTGAGTATGAAATGTGCATAAGTACTTCATACCCGACAGCCAATAGATCTATACGAATACTAAGACAATATAGACAGTATTTGATCATATGAGAGTACGAAGAGAATATGAACAGCATCGAAGACAATACATAAGAGAGCATGTTAGATAAGAACACGATTACTCATTAAATCTTATGGTAATTACTAATACATGGATATGATCCTTAGAAGTTAGAGGAGAAAGCTAACCTAATCTCACCCTTCACAACTTAGGTTACACCAAAAATCCAACCCTTACAATGTTTCTCGAGCTCGTCTTATATAGGCCAAGTCGGTAGTGGTTTACAGCTAATAAGACAAGCTACTCAATCGTGGTGGTGTCAGAGCTTGTCGAGTAAGGCGGTTCCTTCGGTGAGACCTCCGAAGATGACTTCATGCTTTTATCCTTCGATGATCTAGGCGAGTCTTCTATCTTCGAGCTCTTCCCCGAGGTAACTCTGCTGGCTAATCCCGAAGTATGGCTGCGACGCCTTCTGGTAGGGCCTAGTCCTTCTGATATTGACACGTGACCCGAGGGTGTTTTACCCTCCACAGTTTTCCTCTTTTCTTATCCGGAGATCGATGAGGTTTGGAGAAGAAAACTCTAAGTGCTTCATCTTCCTCGACACGTGTCTATCGTCCAGTTTTCTTAACTGACACACGTTGTCCCAGTGACTTTTCGATACCATCACCCACTTTACCTTTTACCGGTTACGTCGGTTCTTCACCTCTTATTTAAATTCGTCCGCCTTCTCACTTTCGCACTTCTTCCCTATCTTCTTTCCAACTTTCGTCGTCTTCTGAGTCATTTCTTCCTTTGATTTTCGAAGCTTTCCCCTGTCGTCTTTTTTCGTGATTTTATCTTCTGGATATGGTAGGTTTTATTGGTGATCTTCTGTTGTGTTCTTCCTTTCTTGATTTGTATTTCTCTGTCTTCTTACTGACTTCTTTTGCTATATTCAGGCTCCCAAAAAGAATGCTCCGACCGATGATAAGTTTCCCCGTAAGATGGTTGATCCTCAGCTTCTTACTTGGGAGGAAAGAGCGGAGATTTATGGCTTTAACGCAAAACTCTTCCCGTATAAGAGCCTGGGTAGGGTTAATCTGACTCCTGAACTTATTTCTGAGAATGAGTGTAACAGTAGGAAGATAATCGTCTCCGGCGAACAACTTGGTGCCGGACTTCCTATCCCTTTGTATAACCCGGCGAATCCTTTATTTTACGAGATATATTCTCGAATTACTCCTCCCTGTGGTGCAATGCAACTAAATGGAAATTTCATCCGAGTTATTCGCGAGTGGGTGGCTCGTTCTGAGGGCAAATCGTATTATTAT
This sequence comes from Papaver nudicaule, assembly GCA_023529015.1. Lineage (NCBI taxonomy): Eukaryota > Viridiplantae > Streptophyta > Magnoliopsida > Ranunculales > Papaveraceae > Papaver > Papaver nudicaule. Next base: position 12,631 of record JAJJMA010041293.1, read on the forward strand.
AAGAAACTTCCCGAGGATCTTAAACATCCTCCTAGTTTCTGGAATGCCGATAATTTTTTCAAGCATTACAAAGTAGAGAAGAGTTTAGCTAAGAAAAAGGCTCCTTGGAGTGTGAGCCTTGGCAAGGTGCCACATTCAGAACATGTTTTAGGTGATGTGGACCCTTCTGGATCGAATACAAACTCGCTTCTTCGCCACTCTAGTGATGAGATGTGGTTCTCGAAGCCCGTGCTCATCGAGGGCCCCGTTCTCTTTGGTTTTGCTGACGAAGAGGGCAAGACTGAGCGAACGAGCTTCGAGGATGGGCATGATTTCCCCGTTGTCGATTTCTACAATATACACTTCTTCGAAGAGGAGAAAAAGAAGTTTCGGGAGAAGATCGCCGCTTTTAAAGAGAAGGTATGGTCCGCTTGTTTTCCCTTCAGCCGTTTCTATTGATTGCTTTCTTATTGCAATTTTCTCTTTCCTTAGAAGGAGGAGCAAGAGCGACAGAAAAAACAACAAGATCAAGAGGAGGTTGCCGAATTGAAGAAAAGAAATAAACCCTCGAAGCCGACCGACGCTGGGAAGGGGGCAAGTGGTCAGGTGATAAACACAACATGCCTCAGTTATGCAATGGATATGAATACCTGCCTCTGTTTAGAACCTGACAAATTGACTGCTTTTCAGCTTGAGGAGGTGATTACTGGAAATGATGGTAGGATGGATTTCTCACTGTGTGACCCTAATCATGTGACTGTTGCTGTTGGTGGTAAAATGGTTGTAAAGACTGTTGCCTCGAAACTAGTAAGCTCGAGGAGGTATACTCTAGGGCTGCTAGCAAAGGGGAAGTTCCACCACCGAGTGTTTCCATCGAGGACGTGGATGATGAAGAGACCGAGGATGATGAGAGTATTCCTTTGAAGAGGAATAAAAGGGGACCTGCCTCTGGACATTCTTTCCAAGGTGTGGCTGTGGGGCAATTTACTAACGATGCTGTGCCAATCAAAGAGCCTGCTGCCTCTGCTTCTGCTGGTTTTGAGTCCGTCATTCACAAGTCTGGTATGAATTTGAACGAGTATGGTTCAAATGATCATTTAGTTGATACTTCGCTGGGTTGGCAGTCGTAGCCTTCTTTACTGAGCTTTGTGCAAAGGCCTTGTACTGAGCAGGAATTTTTAAGGTTCGTGGAGTGGAGTTCCCTTCCTGGTCCTTATGCTGAGGATATTTCCAATCATCTGAAGGCGTACGCCAAAGATCCTCAGAATCATCAGCTCGATCCTTCTGTTGCCAAGTTTATTTCCGAAGATTTTTCTGGTTCTTGGAGTAGAAATACTCTTGCCTCGACGTGGACTATGCATCAAGAGTTCGTTGAAGCTGTAAGTATCTCTTAAGTAATTCATTGCATGCTGTAGTTTCTTAGCTAACTTCTTTGTTGTTTTGCTGTGGTAGTATCACCACCATGGTATGTTCTTGCTGGAGTTGTCTCGTGCTCAGGGGCTTGAGATTACTCGCATAGATCAAGAAATTCTTCGCCTGCAGCAGGAGAAAAGCAGCCTGTTTTTACTTGGAAAAATAATGCACCGTCTCTGGGTACTTTCGTAGTGCTCGAGATCAAAGTCGAACAAGACGAGCCTAAACCAAGTCAATGCCGTTCACGTCTTGCTTCGGTCCCAGAGAGGATAGAGGTTGATCTAGGGAGGGAAACAACGAAGAAACTTGAGATCAGGTTGAGGATGTGTTTTGGGTGTAAGAGTTCAAGATCTCCGTCGTGAAGGTGACTGGAAATCTCCAAGGCTAGAAGTGTGTTGGGTTGCTCAGGTATGTTTTCTCTGAGGCTCTGGTTTATTCAGGTGTTCTGAATATCTGGTTGTTTCTGGAAAAAGGTTCTGCCTTGGAAGATAGAGGAGGCCTCTATTTATAGTTTTGAACTCACCTTGATCTCTCGACAGAGAAGGTGGAAGTCGTGGAAGAATGGGGGAGTGGAGGACATGAGTTGTTTTCGGTAACTGATAGGATCGTGTAGATCATGTCCACTCAGCGCCACTTTCTCGTAACTGTCCACTATCTCTATCAGTTTCTTTCAACTGCCGTAGACCGCCAGACCAATACCCCTAAAGTTATCCCCCCGTGTGATGTTTTGATGTCTCGAGTGATACGCAGATATTGCGTAGTTGAGTTGAGTTTGAGTAGGCTCGTATGACTAGGATGTCATGACCAGCATGAGTGTGGTGTCTTCAGGACACGAGTAGTAGGTGTATAGGAGTGGCCTTGGCTGTTGGCCAAGGCCAGAAATTCATGGTGCCATTGACTTGTGGCGCCATAGCCCAAGGGGCTACGGCCTTGGCCTTTGGTCAAGTCCAACTCCTAAAGCGCTTGTTTAGTGCTGAATCTTGTTATCATGGCACCATGGCTTATGGCGCCACGTCCTTGGCCTTTGGCCAAGGCTAGTTTCTCATGGGCCCATGGCGGACCATGGTTCGTGGTGCCATGCTATATGGCGTTATGACTTTGGCCTTTGGCCAAGGTCTACTTTGTTGCAGCTGGTGCCTTGGTTGTGGTGTGCGTGTTTACGCTACAACATACTTGAAGTCATGGCGTTCTTATCCATGGTATGTTAGACCATCCTGGGCTTGGGATGAAGTCTGCTTAAGCTTGTTTAGGCTGTTGTGTGATTCTCAGAGAGCTCTGGAAAGGCCTAGAACTTCGATATTCCTGAGATTTTCATTAAGACTCGGATGTTGAGTCGTATTTTTAAGAGGAAATCCATGAGGATGCGTCTCTGTTAACTCTTCACCATGTACCATTGAACGATCTGGTTCTGACGTCGAGGAATTCGAGGCGATGTCGACATGAAGCAGATTATGGGTTTAATGTGCTGGTGAGATTATCAGTACTGCACTATGATATCATCCTCTCCACCGGGAGTTATAAGAGAGAATTCATAGAGAGTTTATTCAGCTCGTAGAATGGGTTGCATTCTGAGCTATAGAGATGTGCCTGAATAGGCAATTGCCTTTAGGTAAGGCGTGGTTAGAGAGTGGTTTTACAATCTTGTCCCTCTTTTACTTTTTCACCATCTACACAGCCTTGCAGGAGATCTCGAAAAGAGTAAAGGTGAGTGTTGTTTGGCTATCGAATTTTCTTCGGTGTCTTTTTATTGATATACCATTACTGATTTTCTTTGTTTTCCCTCACTATTTAGGTGATGTAGATGACTTGGGAAAACAGCTTGGAGAAATTGCCAAGGAACGAGACTCCTTGTCTGAAAAACTTAAGACTCAGAGCGAGCTTGCTTCGGGACTGGGTGCTCAGTTGAAGAGTAAAGATCATGAGCTGGAGCTTCTGCGAAATGTTCGCGAGGAGAAGGATGACCAAATTGAGCAGCTGAATGAGGAGGTGTTGAAGCTGAATAAGCACATCGAATGATAGGATGATCGTACAGCTTTGTTCAGTCGTCAACATGGCCGATACTTGTTTAGGGAATTTGGAATACAACCTCCCTTTTATCGCTTGGGTGTGAATGATCCTGGTGCTTCGCTAGATTCTGATAAAGAACTAGTTTCTTCACAAGATGTCAAGGACATAGTGGCGCAGTTGTTAGAGGAAGGGAAAGTTGGGGATGAAGAGGCCGAAGAGGATGACAAAATGAGTGGCGAAGATGTTGACACTGATGTTGATGTTGAAGATAACGGAGGGGAGGGAAATTTGGTGGGAGATTCTGTTATCACGCAATCAGAGGGCGAGGAGCAAGGCGAAGGAGGTGATAGTCAAATGGAGAGGAAAAAGGGGGGCCAAGGTGAAAAAATATTGGCACTGAAGGGTCGGCCAAGGAGTCCTCGAAGGATTCTGTCGAAACTTCTGGCCACGAGGTTGGTGGAGATGCCGAGGGTGATGACCAAGCCGTGAAAACTATTATAGACGACGTTCCCGAGATTGAGAATGCGAAAGGTGGTGGTGAGTCTGACCCCGTTGTAAGAATGGTCCCGAGGATGCTCCCAAAGTTGATGATGCCATCGTTAAGGAGGTTCTTGAAGATACAAAGTAGAAGATGATTCATCCCTTCTGCTACCTTGCTGTGGTTTTCCTTTCTTTGTTGCTTCTGTATTTTTATGCGACTTGCGAAGCTTTTATTTTTCCTTTGGATTATGCACCTTATTTGTTTCTCGTTTCTCTGTGGAATGAAGCTACTTTTGCAAATTTCCTTAGCGTAAATTGTTTTATTGCTGATTTACTCATGATTTGAAACACGAAGTCGTCTTTGTATTTCTCTAGGCTCTTATGGTTACTCGAGGTGCAACTCCGGGGCTTACTTCGATGTAAGAGATAGTAAACCAAGCTAGTGGGGGCATATGGATCACCCTTCCCAAAGGCTTTTAGTTACTTGCCTGTTTTAAAGCAAACATAGGCTATCGAGGTCATAGGTACCC
>JAJJMA010041295.1:2922-13689 GCA_023529015.1 Papaver nudicaule
TTTTTTTTTTTTGATACGAATGGAGGAATTTTTATTGATCTTTTAAATGAACTGACAGGATGTTTGAGAGAATAAAGGGTGGAGGATTACCAACCCATTCCTCAGTTACATGATTTTTGCGAGAGTTCTTGGCTATAAGATCAGCACAAGAGTTCGCAACTCTATTGACGTAAACAAAACTAGCACTACTGAATTTCGATAAATTAAAGATTGTGTCTTCTATAACACCCCTATTCTGCCAAACAATTGAGCTGCTTTTGCCTCCAATAGCTTTCACAACTCCCTCGGCATCCGACTCGAACTGGACCCTCTGGAAACCAAGCTTTATTGCCCAACGAACTGCCTCCTCAGCTGCTAGACACTCGACCTCTTCCGCATCTACTGCCTTCGGTATGAAGATGCATTTGGACCTGAGATGATTTCCTGTAAAATCCCTGATTATTAGTCCAACAGCACCATGCTTACTACTTGTTAAGAAAGATGCATCACAATTTATCTTAACAAAATTAAAGTCAGGCGCAGTCCAGGAATTAGTAGTCCTTTTTGTTGTATTTCCTACACTACTAGTTTTCCTGCTTCTTGCTGAGTTCTCGTTTGCTAGAAAAGTTGTGATGTTTCTTATTAATCCCTCAGGAGTTGTGGTCTTCTTGTCGAAAACCACTGAGCAGCGTTCTTTCCATAGAAACCAGGCTATAGTAGCCATTTTACTCTTCACTTCATCCTCTAGATCATCATCCTCCAAACAGTCAGTAATCCAATCCTTAAGAGAATTCCAATTCCCAACAGTTGATCTAAAGTCCATTAACTTGAACCAGACTATCCTAGCAATGGAGCAATCCAGAATAATATGCTTGGCAGTTTCCACTTCAACCTTGCAACGATCGCAATAGACATCTGAAAGATGTATATGTCTATTGTTTCTTTCTTTTGAGGAGAGTATGTCCTTCACACACTTCCAAATAAAAAGCTTTACTCTTGGGATGACATCAAGACTCCATACTTTCCTCCAGATGCTGTTTTGCTGCGCTCTATAGTGACCATTTCTGTGATTCTTGATGTTGTACAGTACCTTGTATGCAGACTTGACCGAGAACTCGCCATTTCTTGACATAGACCAGACAAGCTTGTCCTCACTGTTCAATGGAATGCGCATATTCAGAATTTTCTCAGCAATGGGATCAGTAAATAGCTCTCGTACCACTGTTTGCTTCCAATTGTGCGTGTCTTGATCGATTAGGTCTGAAACCAGTTTATATTTGTACACATCAGTGGCATTGTACTTTGGCAGTGGTGGAAAGTCCATGCCTTGTATCCAATTATCCTTCCAAATTTGGATTTTTGTCCCATTTCCTAAGGACCAGCAGCTGTACTTTCTGATGAATGCAAACTCACTACTTACGCTTTTTCATGACCACGTTGCATCTTCTTTTATCTCTGCATGAAGAGGGTCTGAGTCCGGGTAGTACTTTGCCTTAAGAGATTCAGACCAAAGGCTGGCCTTAGAAGTGCATAATCTCCAAGCATTTTTTGCCAAAAGGGCATGGTTGAAGAAACTCAAGTCCTTGATGTTCAAGCCACCATCATCTGTAGTTCTACAGATCCTTGGCCACGAGGTGTGAAAGAGGCCTTTGTTACCTGGTTTATTCCACCAATATCTTAGCTGGAGTGAGTTTATGGTTTTGATAGTATCCACTGGTAGCCTAAAGTTGCTCATTTGATGCACTGGAACAGAATTTAAAACATGCTTAACCATTACAGTGCGTCCTGCTTGACTCATATCCTTCCCTCTCCATTTAGCCAATCTGTGTTCCATATTTTCTATTAAGGGCTTGAAAGAAACCCTCTTTTTCTTCTTCAGAAACAATGGAATCCCCAGGTACCTTTCATTTTCATCCATTCTCCGAACTCCCAAGCTGCTGATAATGGTGTTGCATCTTGTGGCATTAAGGTTCTTACTGAAACTTACCCCGCTCTTCTGATAGTTGATTAGTTGTCCTGAGCTGCTACTGAATTCCTCTAGGATAGCTTGAAGATTTACTAGATTTTTGTTATCCGCCTTAACAAACATCAAGCAATCGTCTGCGAAGAGAAGGTGGCTGATATAAGGTGCATTCCTTGCTATACGCACTCCTTGAATCTTCTTACTTTGTTCAACAGAGGACATAGCTCTAGATAGAGCCTCCATGGCTATGATAAAAAGATAAGGGGAGATCGGATCTCCTTGGCGTATTCCTCTTGTTGGTCTGAATGGCGTGCAGTCAGCTTCATTTAGTATAACACTGATTTGAGTGGTACTAATACACTGGAAAATCAAAGAACACCATCTCTCTGAAAAGCCCATAGCAGTCATGACATCGATGATGAAACTCCACTCCAATCTGTCGAACGCCTTGCTCATATCAAGCTTCAGTCCCATATAGCCAGTACCTCTTGGATTAGTAGTTCTCTTCAGTTTATGCACCACCTCATGTGCGAGTGAGATGTTGTCAGAGATAAGTCTTCCTGGCACATATGCAGACTGGAAGGGAGAAATTACTTTGTCAAGAACAGTCTTTAGTCTCCTTGCCATCATCTTCGAAATTAATTTATAGGAAGTATTGCACAATGCTATTGGTCGATAGTCAGCAGCTTTTGAAGGTACTTTCACCTTAGGAATAAGCCTAATGCGAGTGTGATTCAATCTTGTAGGGAGAAAACCTGTGATGAAGAAGTTTTGCACAATGCCCACCACGTCCTCCTTTACGATGTCCCACTGTGATTGATAGAAGCCTGGGGGGAATCCATCAATGCCTGGTGCTTTCCAGGGCTTCATGCTCTTCAAGGTGTCAAAAATTTCCTGCTCAGTTGGAAGGGCAGTAAGCATGTCATTCTCTGCTGTGGTGATGACAGAATGGATATTGCTCAGAAAAGCCTGATTACGTTGGGGATGAGAGGTACTGCTGACCCCCATGAAGTGATTTGTTAGAAGCTCCTCTAAGCTAGATCTGTCTGTGCACCATGTTCCGTCAGCTGCTTTCAGTGAATCAATACGATTTCTCGATCTTCTCCTGTTAGCATTTGCATGATGCATCTTAGAGTTCTTGTCTGCTTCATTATACATGTAGGCGTTTGCTTTCTGCTTCCAAAATTCATATTTAATTCCCTTCCAATGTTCCAGGTCCTTTTCAATCTTTTGAACTTCAGTAGTAAGTTGGGTAGAGCCATTCAGTTGGAGAGCTGACAGTTTAGAGTATAGATCATCTATGTTTTTGTTGATATCCCCAAAGATGTTTTTATTCCAGTCAGAAAGGTATCTCCTAGTAACTGAAAGATGTTGGTCGAACTGGTGAGCAATTGAGCCCGACGATTGAGTTTGCCAAGCTGCCATGATACGTTCTCTGCAAGTTGGGTAGCTAACCAACAACCAAAAAACTTCCAGTTCCTATAAGGGACATGAACCACATTATTAAGATTTAACAGGATTGGGGTATGATCTGAACCTAGTTGGGTCAAATGGAATAAGTGTGCATCCGGGAATGCTATCATCCAGTCATTATTAACCACAACTCTATCTATCCTGCTTTTTATCCTGCCGGTTCCATGTTTGTTACTAGTCCAAGTAAAGGGTTTGCCTGAGTACTTAAGATCAGTTAATCCGCATTGTTGAATTACTTGTACTACTGGGGCAGCCTTAGAACTAGAAGACACAGATTTTGTGTTTCTCTCTTCACTATTAAAGGTAACATTGAGGTCACCTATAACAACCCATGGTTGGTTAACAGCTTCTCCTAACTCACTAATGTAGTTCCATAATTCTCTTTTCTCTTGTGGGTTGTGGGTACCATATACACATGACAGCAGCCATTCTGGTTTGGCTGGGTCATGTTTTACAAGGCTGTGTATCATATTTTTTGACTTGTGTACTACCTCGAGTTCAAAACCATCCTTCCAAAGAAAGAGCAGGCCACCTTTAAGGCCAACAGATGGGACATAGGTTTTGTTAGGAAAACTAAGATTCTTAGCTAAGCTAAAGATTTTATCTGAGCTTATCTTGGTCTCCGATATGAAGATTATATCAGGGTTATGCTTATTATAAAGGTAGAGTAAATGATCTCTTGTATTTTTAGCATTAAAACCCTGACAGTTCCAAGCTAACACCTTCATGGTGGCTAAGAGGATCTCAACTAGGCTCAATGAACCTCGAGAATGGGCAATTGCAGAAGTAGAGACACACTTGTAATCGAGACTATGATAACTAACTCGGATCCTAGATTTCTGTGTCCTAAGGTTGTTATGAATGCAATGATTAACCGACAGACAAAGTGTTCTATTAATGGCACAAGAGCATTTATGAGACAGATGACGATGATGAAAAGTAAACCTAATTGTCCTAATAATGCAGTTATGATTATGTTTTAAAAGCTCATGAATTATATCATAATGATTGTATTTGTTATGACTATAAATGCAACTAGTTATTAAAACCGTAATTGCAACTATGAGAGATAGAAAAACTTCAATTCTACTCACACTTAGGATATTTCTATTAAAACCAAAAACATGTACTCTATCATGAGAACAATAAATGCCAAACCACGTAGAAGAAAAGAGAGGAAAACGTATGGTTACCTTAACTGCAGCTCTTCCTTGCTGGTTTCCTTTAAATTGCTCAGCATCCATGTTTGAGTCATTTGTTTGTGTCCTTTCAAATCCAGTGTAACCTTCTGACCTCTCTTTCGTCATACGCATGAAGCTTTCACTGTCTCCTTGCTCAAAGATTGGATTAAGGCGGGTTTGATTGGATGGTACCAGTGGATTTTGAGTGTTGCCAACAGGTTTGTCTTCTCTCTGCCTTTTATTCTTTCTGCTCCCTTCTTGATCTTCACCAGCTAACATTTCTTGATCTTCGGTTTCATTCTCATAGTCAGCAATGGAGGCATTAACCGCCTCCAAGTTCAGAGTTTTGGTAGCCAAAGTCTCTTTTCCTTCATCTGTTTTAGTCCAAGCTAAATAAGCCTAATCTGACATCTTGGCTATCTTCAGCTCCAGCTCAATAATCTCACACTTTGAAGCATCATGATCAACTACAAAACACCTTCTACAGATTCTATAGTGCTGTTTTTCATAATGATACACAATGAAAACTCTTCCCCATGGTGCATCAATCCAGCCGCCTCCTTTTAGGGGATCTGTTAATTTGATTTCCACATCAGCTGATGCAGTTGCAATCCCTTTGTGACTTCCTTTATGACAGACTATTCTCCTCCCCAAATCCTTGGACATCTCGTCTAGTATCTTGTTTGTGGTTGGGATTTTGCCTAGACCTCTAAACTGAACGTTCCATATGAGCTTCTCGAATTTGTGGTCTGCTACCGCTTTGTTAGTGTCGTACTTCTGAAGAAGAAGCAGATAACCATCTACGGTCCATGGAGCTCTTTTTAGTACATCTTTGACTGATTTTTCCTCATGAAACTTGAAGGCAAAAATATTAACTCCTTTCGTCTGAACATCTACCCTCTTATGCTTCCTCCAGATTCTATTGACATGATCCTTGACATCATCAAAGTCAATAATTTCATCTCCAAAAAACTTCCCAAGAACACTGGTGGACCATTCATCAGCCGCTTGATTGATTGTTTCAGCTGAGATTACAGTCCTTCTAATAGGTCTAGAAGAGACAGAGGATAAAGAAGTTGTTGCCATACTGGATGAGATTTCTTCAATAGTTGGTTGTTCTCTGTTACTCATGTTGATTAGGGTTTTGAGTGGAAAGGTAAAGCAAGTTGCAAAGGGTGGTATACGGGTAATAGAATGAAGGCTTAGGTGTGGATATCTTATAGGATTATACTGTGGAACCCTAAATTTTGATGGACTAGGTATTAGATAAAACTGGTAATAAAATATTTGCCAGCTATTTCTTAACTGCATGCAGAAGAAATCTTTTTGAATATCTTGAGATGAGTACGAGATCCTATTTGGACGCCTTCCGAAAAGGAAATTTCCTGATATCGCTTTTCGAAGGTGGGAAAATGGTTTTTGAAAACTTGCAAGATATGTGTTAATGGTGGTCATGTTTGGCAGTGGTAAAGGATAGTGAAAGCTTGGCGAGATGATGAACTTCCTGAGATGCAAACGACTTTTGCTGTAGAAACACTTGTTGTTGAAGGGTGAACACGACTTGTTGATCAAACTAGCAAGACTTGCTGAAAATGACTCAAAGCTTGGATGCTTTACGAGCTACCACGACTTGGTATACGACATTAGGAACCTTTATGGAAGAGCTGCAATAGATAACTTAGCAAGAAACCATTATAGAATCAAGGCACAAATTCAAAGTATAAGCTAATCAAAGATAGAAAGAAAACATGAGACCTTACTGCTACTGTATTCAGAAAAATGAAACCAAAAAAGGAGATCCGATAGTTGTTTTTTTTATGAATATCGTGATGATTTCATGGACGCACGAGATCTAAATGAACAGACTTAAATAGGGACATGTAAAGACATGAAACTAAAATTATCTATTAGATGCAGTTGCACTATTGGTTGAGACTATGCTATTGAAAGAAGACTATATGGATTTATATTAACATGACACCTATATTTGTTGCCAGATGCTTATGCAACTATGCTATGCAATGATGGAGTTAACCATACTATCATGATTGAATTGATCAGATTGTAGCCATGATTTGAATCTACAGTTTGTGAGATTTTGGGAGTTTCAGAAAATAGCCAGAGCGGTTTTTCGGAGCCCGAGAGCAGTGTCCATTCAAGAAGTGCCCGAAAGAAAGTTAGTCATAGATTAAGCTAATAAGCTATGCAACTCAACAGTTTGCTTTAGGCGAGTCGAGACGAGATTGGCACAAGGAAAGGTGCCAAGTGCATAACAGTTGGAGCAAGTATAATGCTTATACTTGGCCAAGACATTCAAGGAAGCGAGTTCTTGGATATGTTTGCAACAATAGAGTGTATGATGGATATGCAAAAACCATTATGCATTCTATGCGAAGCTTGACGGAGGGCCGTGGAGAATTCATTTCAAGGAATGAGTCAACAAAACTGATTGAGAAGGCGAAGGCCAAGTCACATATAAGTCCTGGTTGGTTGTGGGATGCAACCAAAGTCGGAAGTTTGAAGGCATGAGGATAAGGCCATGATCATGAATGATCAAATGGGAAGGAAGCTGCAAGATGGACGGTAAAGACTGAACAATGCTGGCTTCGTGTCAAAACTGTGTACACTTAGGCACAGATGACACTTAGGCGATTCAAGGCCAATAAAAGGAAGTTTGGCCAAGATGAATTGCAAATTTAGCACTTGGGTATTGATGCATGACAAGAGTTACAGCGAAGGCGTAGTGCACGACGTCAAAGCAAGACTCAGATATATGAGATCAATGACAAGGCAATCAGCTAAGTGATGCTGCTACAGACTTAAAGCAAAGCAATTGGCATGGACGCACAGTTGAGCCAATTTGCGTGTTAAGTATCAGGAAGATCTGACATGGTGTAAGCAGTGATGGTTTGATCGAGTACAGGGGTTTACTTGATTGCGTTCGTCGAGGACGACGAACAAAGTGGGTGGGGGAGGTTTATTACCGTCCCTAACATTGGCCCAGCAATGAAGCGACAATCATCCGACAAATGAAGCTTCATGGCATAGGCAAGAGTAGGCCAATGCGCATACACCAAGTGACGGTGTATTGACATGAGTCCGAGAGCATGAGCTAGCCCAGCTCAAGGGATATGCAAAGGACTTGACATAGGCTATGAGATGGCCTAAGTACTGATCCAAGGCCATGACCAAGGCTTGGACAGTATACGCGAAGTTAGTGATGCATGTGGCATGCATCACCATTGTCAAAGTACTTAGCCAAAGATACCCGTAATGCTTAAAAGCGAATTGACAGCAGCAATGTAGGCATAATGGCATGGCTTTACTCTAGTATATGCGTCCTAAAGAGTAAAGGCCAAGGCCAAGTGAGCCGGCAGGCTTGTGGATGCGAGTTTGTTGTTGGATGAGCCAGGATGGCAGTTACAAGTCAGTTATGACTTAGTACGTGTGGCCAAAGTATGTAGACAAGTGAAGACGGTTATAAAGTGGGTTGTGGCCTAGAAGAAGGACGAGTAACCATATGGGACAGGTGTAGAGCTGTTTGGCCAAGGTTGCTAGGAACTGCTTAGGCATAGGCTACTTTAGTCAGTTATTGACGGTTGCTTTGGATAGATGGCGTGTCCAAAGCCTGTGCATCAGTTATGCAGGAGTTGGTCGCTTATTTCCTTCATATATAAGCGAGTTTAAGCTTAGGATAAGGAGGGGAGCGAGAGAAAACAGAGTAGAGAGTTAAGTCAGGCTTTCTATTGAGTGTTAGGCATAAAAACAGAGTGTATTCTGTAGGCCAAGGCCAAGATGGCCTGTTTTGGTTGTACTTTCCCTTTGAAGCAATAATAAGAGTTTATTGTGACATACATTCATGTTCATTACATTGTTTATCCGTGATTTGATGGTATGGCAGGAATTGTAACTAATATGGGTTGCTTATGATCAAGAGAGAACAACAAGAAAGAAAAGAAGAAGACTTCTGTTGCATAACTCGAGTTTGGTGAAGGCTGATTGTGTAGGCACAATCTTATAAGGCTGAGTACTATTAGGTGAAGCCTAATTCACGAGAACCACTAGTATTGCCGGGTCAATCCTTAAGTAAATTGCAAGGTTTTGAAGGCCGCAAATTGAGGGTGTGACAGTTCGGGTATCAGAGTGCGTTTTGGCTCTGTTTTTGTCGAGTTTTTGGCTGTGTTGGATTCATAGTCAGTGTATTTGTTGGATAATACACAAGTATTTTTTTCTCTCTTAAGCTATTTTCCTGTGAACAAGTGAGTGTTACGTTTTGGCTCAGAGAAATTGCATTAGAATGGGTTCTAATGGTGATTTGATCAACGAAGAACTACCGGGTACGTTTGATCAACTAGAGGAGTATGGCATTAACGAAATGGCCATGGAAATTGGTGCTAATGTCATAGATGTTCCTGTTGTTTCTGAGGAAAAACAAAGGCTAGACTTACTTGAAGGAAGAACATCGGACTGGTTTACAACATCTGATGAAAGAGTTGGATCGTTGGAAGACAGAATTTCTAATGCCACATTGTCAGGTTGGGAAACTAGTAACGAAGTTGCTGGATTGAAGGGTCAATTTAGTGATGTCAAGTCCATACTAACGGAGCATGTGAAGAAAATGTTTGAGGAGATGACAAGCCTTCACAAAGCTATCAATGCTGGAACATTTGCAGGGGCAAATGTAATCGAGGAGACTAATACTCGAGTCCAAGAACCAAAGATGTATACGGGTTCCAGAGATGCTAGAGAAGTTGAGAACTTCTTGTATGACACTGAGGCATACTTTGAAGCTAATGGAATCAAGGGAGAAGAGATGCCGACTCTCGTTGGTACTTACCTTGGAGGTGATGCCAAAATTTGGTGGAGAACCTTGCTGCAAGAAGAGGAAGCTGCTGGATTTTCTAAGCCATTGTCATGGGATGACATAAAAGAAGGATTGAGAGGTCAATTCTGGCCAAGTAATGATGCTTGGTATGCAAGAGAAAGCTTACGTAGGCTAACTATGACGGATACACCACTGGCCTACGCTGATAGCTTCTCTGCATGGGTGCAACAAGTACGCGGAATGAGTAAGGAAGATCAGATGTTCCAATTTATGTCAGGTGCGCGAGCATGGGTGAATGCAGAACTTAGGATATGCAAAGTTCAGCACGTTGACGAGGCCATAGACGTGGTCAGGAACCTTGCTGATTATGCGCCAGCCATAGATTCTCGCGGATCTGGTAGCAAGGTCAAATCTAATGATAGCAGCAGATATGATGAGCCAGCAGATGAAGCGCTATTCCCTACGTCCCGGTAGTACAAGGGATGTTTCATTTGCAAGGGTATGCATTTTGCAAAGAGCTGTCCACTCAAAGCGAAGCTTATTGAACCGAGTAGGGATGATCATGGGGGTCATTCTAGTAAGACTCGAGATGAGCAAAGTGAAGGTGCAAGGAAAAGGCCTCGCAGTGAGGTAGCATCCCGCTTTGATCATAGAAGAGACTAAGCCAAGACTAAGAAGTGTGTTGCTGTCTCCATTAGGCAACACGAAGGAAGAAAGCAATGGTGTTTTCTGGCCTTGTTTATTTGTCTTTGTTGTTAGTTAATGCAAACTTTGTGTGTATAGTTTGGCTGTACAGACTTTTATTTGAGTCTTTGAAGTTTGTATAGACTTTGCTTTGGTGTAAGCAATTTGCTTTGTTGTTGAAGTGTTTAGCATTCAAAATGATCAGGTTGGATCATCATGTAATGGTACATGTTTCTCGTTTATAAAGCCTTGCCTCTTTATTTTCGAAGTAAAGCTAGTTCATGGGGAAAGTGCTACGCAGCATATTAAGCCTAAGATATGCAATGACCAGATATAAGCTAATAAGCAAAGCATGGAACAGGAGTTCGGATTGACGAAATGATATTGTTGTTTAGGGGAATTGCGAAATATTGCACGACAGCAGATGGGCAGCAACGGTGCAAGCAAGACAGCAAGTAAAAAGTTATTTTGTCAATATACATGAGTTAGGGAGAACTCATGGCCTTGGATAAACACACTATATCCAAAGGCCAAATGGCGCTGCAGTTCAAAGAAGTATTGGAGACGTATTGGCTTTGAAGGCAAAGCGCAATGGACGGTCAAAAGGTTTGGCCAAATGTTCATGCCCGAAAGAAAGTTTTTTTTTTTTTTTTTTTTTTTTT
>JAJJMA010041310.1:1370-14256 GCA_023529015.1 Papaver nudicaule
AAAGTGAATTTATTATGTGAGTTAAGTCTGATCTAATGGTCATAAATGAACGAATCTAGTGGTCATAAATTAACGGTCTAAACCGTTGGTTTTCGATACAGTTTTAGCCAAGACCGATACCAAACTGTTACTTACGGTTTTTTCATTTTTTAAACCATGCCAAGCCGTTATATGTATGGTTCGGTTCGGTTTTGCTCTAAACGGCTTGGTACAATGCGGTTTTCACGGTTTCACGGTTTTATGCTATGGCCTAGTAGAAACCCCTACCTCAGTTAGCAATTCCAAAATCTTGATGCCTTTTTCCAAAACCAATAAAGTAGATGCTTAATCTTTGTCTTCTTCAATTATTAAATTAGGAGAAAGAGAATGTAGAAAATAAAAACAATACTTTTATTTTCTTTCACTTTTGTTCTTTTGTGGAAGAAGAAATCAGAGAGAGAGAAAAACTTAGGTTTTACCTTTTATTGTTTTATAAAAGGTAAAAGGAAGGAGTGAAGGAGAAAAAAATACTGAAAGTGATGGCTATCAAAAGTGTTATTCTTTTGTTGTTTTGTGAAAGAAAAGAGAAAGAGAAAATGGCAACAGTGTCAACTGTTACCAACTATCTCCAATACCTATTCAACTCTTTTCAAAAGCAAACTCCATGTTTGTTCCGAGTTTTAGAGTGAAACAGGTGAGTTGACTCAGCTTTTTGAGTTAACTACACAGGTTAGTTCTTTAGTTAGGGTCGGGTTTTACGAAATGGGTTGTTTGTGACCCGGTTTATTTTACCCGAAATTTAGAACTGGGTCATTTATATTATACTTTCTTCTTAGTTCTTACCAATTACCATTATATCAATCAATGAAAAATCAAAATAAAATCCCAATTTCATTTCTCAAATCTCTCAGGCCCATGCTAGATTTCTCTGTACATCAGCTCATAATTTCTCACACAATCGTAACGAAACAGAATCATCTCATCACAATCCATCATCGTTAGCATCAATATCTTCTTCTTCTCCTTCTCCTTCTGCGACATCTTCATCTTTTTCGGCGTTGAATTCTCGTTATACAGAAGTAGTAATGAATTGATTATGGGTACCGCTATTGATTTCGTTGACGAATTGTTTGAATTCAGTAAAAGCATCTCATAAAACGATTCAGTTACCATGAGGAGAAGATTTTTGTGATTTTGTCAATTCTGGTTATGGGTTTTGGAAAACTTTCATGATTTTTCGATCTTGATTTGTGGGTTTGTTTCAATTTGTTGAAATTGTGCTTTGATTTCAAACGTTGTTTGTTTTTGTTTTAGAACTACATACCTACTGTGTTCGATAACTTCACCGCGAATGTAGACGTGGAAGGGACGACTGTTAATTTAGGCCTTTGGGATACATCTGGTAAAAATTGTACTCAATTTTCATGTCAATTTGTCAGATTTTGTAAATGATTCGAACCTTTGCAAAATTCTCTTTTCGTTTGTGAGCCATTTAAGAACCTAGTACTTTTCTTGACAGGGCAAGAAGATTATAATAGATTAAGGCCTCTGAGCTTCAAAGGAGCGGATGTTATTGTCTTAGCATTCTCATTAGTTAGCCGGGTCAGCTATGAAAATGTACTTAAAAAGGTAACCACTTGATGAAAATCTGTAATTTAGTGTAATGGTCACTTGTGTTTGTAATTATGTTCAGCTGATCCTCTTACACAAATGCATTGCCATGCTGACTTTTAGTGTAATCTTATGTTATTATCCTGGTTGATATCATCTTCCAAACTTTGTTTGTGTATGATGATCACGACGAGTCAAGAAAATCTATTGAGTAATTGCCAAAGGAGCTTTCAGGCCCGGAGTTCTTACAGCTTTAATGGGTGTTAGTGCCGCTGGTAAGACTACTCTTATGAATGTTTTGGCGGGGAGAAAAACTGGTGGATATATTGAAGGAAACATCACAATATCTGGCTACCCAAAGAAACAAGAAACATTTGCTCGTATTTCTGGGTACTGCGAGCCGAACGATATTTATTCTCCCTTTGTCAGAGTCTATGAGTCTATTACATATTCTGCTCGGCTCCGGTTACCAAATGAAGTTGATCCTGCGACAAGAATGGTTAATCAGTTTACTGCATTTGTGTAGGACTAAAATAGTCATACTAGTAGTTCTAGTTCTACACTGCATAAAATAGTATGACTAATTTAGTTCTTCACTGCAGTGAAAGTATGACAAATTTAGTTCTATATTGATAGCATCCGTAAAAATGAGCAGCTGCCAAATTAGCACCTGCCCATGCTGATGGAGAATTTGTATGGCTGCAAATTAAGCTCCACCTTGTAGGTCTTGGAATGGTATGACCGTGTCTTCCGCTTTCGCGTTATACCTGAACGCATTTCATCAAGAATATTAGTAAAACAGAGTGGAGAAAATGAAGATTGATTGAAGAACAATAACCGTTGTTGCTGATTTTTGGCAGTGTATGGCTTAGAATAAGAATGTCTCCGTGTTTGTGAATGCTTGATTTTGCAGGGGAAGAAGCTATAAGGAGCTTAATACAACCAGGAAAATTATACATTTATTGTTCGATAAATGACCTCAATGAATGCTAATGGAATTTGTGGCAATCAAGCTACCGTAGAAACAATCCAAAGAAGTCAGGAGATTATAGTGCATGATGTGCGTAGTTCACATTATCAGCCTGATTATCGTGGGTTAAAAAATGTCTTTAAGAAAGTATATAGGGCATCTACAGTCGGTGGAATAGCTCTAGTGGCAACCTGCGCATCAGCTCTCCTTGCAATCCATATCAAAAGATCACATCATCACAAGCTTGAAGACTTGGAGAGCAACCATAATGAATATCATAGTCCACTCAGTACAGCCACAGGCATGGGTGAGGTCTTACTTGCAATCTTTATTCTTATGCATTGCCATATTTTCTTCGTCTACAACCGTTGAATAATAGGTATGCGTACATCTAGAAGTACAAAGGTGTAGACGCAGCAATATGATAACATGCACCATTCTTTGGAACTTTAGAACTCAAATCGATGGGCTAATATTTGAGCATGAGAAATTGAGCGTCTTTGATAATATTTACTATTTATCTCTTCTCTGGATTTTCCTAAGTTTTTTATTCTTGTCTTGCGTGTCGTTAATCGTTTTTCGGTAATCTTGTGATGGCTTGTATAATGCAACCAATCTGATAGATCAAAATGTAGTGATAATAAAACAGCTTTGATGGCCAATAAATGTTGCTAGACATTATAGAGAAACAATACCCTCACCCTTAGACCAGCATGGAAGTTACTTTGCTGCACCCTGTTACCTTCTCCATTCCACTTCATGCATGCTAACTTTGTTCTCTTCTTTATGCATTTCTATCTAGAATCTTCCTTTGCTGAATCAGAAGAGCACCTAAGCTTGATGATGGTTGCATCTCCTCCTGTGCCCCGTCTAAGGCGTGTGGCATCTGCGAATTTTAACCAAACAGAAAAGTTCAATGGAAGAAGACAAAGCAGAAACCAAACAGTCGCTAAAACCCACACTTTATCAGAGCTACAATTGGCTACAAACAGCTTCAGCAAAGATAACCTTCTAGGAGAGGGCTCCGTTGGTTCTGTCTACAAGGCCCAGTTCACTGGCGGCCAGGTAAGTTTTGTGGATTTGTGATATTTAAAGTAAGGTGATACTTACAGGTTCTTGTGGATATATATGCAAATAATGGGACATGGTTGCTGGTTTTCAACAGATTTATGTTGCAAGGGTTGTTGATACAGTAGCGTTATCTCTTCATAAGGAAGAACATTTTTTCAATGTAATTCAGAATGTTGCCCGTCTTAGACACCCAAATATCGTAACACTCAGTGTTGGTTCGGAAGTTGACCGAATTGGTTATGATGCTGCGGAAGAGATCATTTTATATCTAAAGTAGTGAGACTTTATATACCCAATTAATTTGGTAATACACTGTGCTGAAAAGCAATGTAATTTTGTGCTACAATGTGTTGAAAGACAGGATTAATTTTGTGCTATAATGTGCTGAGATCATTTTATATCTAAAGTAGTGAGATTTTATATACACAATTAATTTGAGACTACATTGTGCTGGAACACAATGTTAATTTTGTACTACGATGTGCTGAAAAGCTATGTTAATTTTGTGCTACAATATAATGAAAGGCAAGATTAAATTTGTACTACACTATGCTAAAATCGGGTTACAACCGATCGGTGGAAAGGTGTCATGTTAGTCCTAAACCAGCAATTAGGGTGGCTCAGGTGGTTGTGGTAGTGGTCTTAAGGGGTTCCGATTGAGAGAAAAAGTGGTAGTTGAGCTCGTCTCTGATGAAAGAGTGGTGGCGCTTTTCTACGAAGAAAGAACAACCAGCGAAAGAACATCGATGCATACTGTCTTGTGAAACTGGTGAGTCGTATCCTCTAATCCGTGATCCTTGATTCAATCACAAATTTGCAAGTTGATTCACAGCCAATGGATTTACCTAGTGAAGAAGTGGTTCCTGTTTTATCATGTTCTTTTGTAGTGAATTGGTGTTACTGGTTAGCTACCTTCTTTTGGGTGTTATAATATTTATTAATTGACTCGGTTCTTTTTCTTATATTATCACGGATATGTGGCGCAATGGTAGCGCATCTGATTCTAGTCAGAAGGTTGCGTGTTCTTTGTCTTACCAGTATTAGTAATAGTAGGTCTAAAATAATCGTACTTACTGCATTTGTGTAGGACTAAAATAATTATACTAGTAGTGCATTTGAGTTGTATTAAAATTGTCTTACCATTATTGATAATAGTAGGACTAAAATAATCGTACTTACCGCATTTGTGTAGGACTAAAATAGTTATACTAGTAGTGCATTTGAGTTTATTAAAATTGTCTTACCAGTATTGGTAATAGTAGGACTAAAATAATCGTACTTACCGCATTTGTGTAGGACTAAATAGTTATACTAGTAGTGCATTTGAGTTTATTAAAATTGTCTTACCAGTATTGGTAATAGTAGGACTAAAATAATCGTATTAACTGCATTTGTGTAGGACTAAAATAGTTATACTAGTAGTGCATTTAAGTTGTATTAAAAATGTCGGACTAAAATAGTCATACTAGTAGTGTATTTGAGTTTTATTAAAATTGTCTTACCGGTATTGGTAACAGTCATACTAATAGTGTATTTAAGTTGTATTAAAATTGTGTTACCAACATTTGTAACAGTAGGATTAAAATAGTCATACTTATTACATTTGTGTATGACTAAAATAGTGATACTAGTTGTGCATTTGAATTGTATTAAAATTTCTTACTAGTATTGTTAATACTAAAAATAATCATATGTATGCATTTACGTAGGACTAAAATACTCGTATAAGTAGTGCATTTGAGTTGCGTTAAAATTATCGTACTAGTATTGGGAACTGCCCAAGTGTCATCGGAAGCTGTTGAGGCAAGACTCAGGTAATAAGTTGATACCCATGCCTCCAAGGTCAAGGCACCTCAGAAGTTTCAATTATCCAATATAAAAAAAAGTAGGATTTCCATTCCGTGCAAGTCAGGCTAAAAATAATCTTACTAATATAGTTATAGTTCTAGGAGTATTAGTCTTGACTAAAATATTCTTACAAATACATGTGCCAGTATGACTAAAAATGTGTTGCTGCAATTTACTCTAGAGACATAATGCTCTTATCATTACTACCAACAGTATTCCTAGCAAATTTAGCTAGAGAATCAGCCGAAGAATTGGTTGTTCTCCTAACAACAGAACATTTCCAGTTTGTATGGCGTTGTAAGTTGTCCATTAGACAATTCCCGCAACATCATTGATTGCGTTGATTACATTCCTACTGCCAGCTTCCAAATGCAACCTGGTAGCACCTTTATTCCTTGCCCATTGCAAGGCTTCTAAGGCAGCTATTGCCTCTTCCTCCTTGGCGTATTTGCTACTGGTGCCTTGCATTTGCTCCATTGAAATGACTTACAAAACCACGAAAGATTATTCCCTTTTTTCCCCAGTACATCAAGAAAGATTATTCCCAGTCCTGCAACATCTTATTTGCAATATTGAGGTAAATGCAAGACAAAAAGTAAGAAACCCATCTTGCTACATTTGTTCAATATTCTCAAAATGTAACGGTTTAGAAGAAGAGCATACATGGCCGTTTTGTAGTTCAATCTATTTTTTGCTTTGGCAGTATAAATTTAATTCTATCATTTTTTTGCTTTAGCAGTATAAATTTAATACAACCATAATTAACTCAGTCGGTACCTGAATTCTGAAGCCGTTGGGGCAAAACAAGTTGGCAATATTGCCGGGAAAAAAAACCTGAATTCTGATGATTAGTTCATTTGAAACTGTCATAAAATTCAAGAACCAGTCAGTAACACCGACAAATTTTCAAATGAAAATCTTTTGCAACTTACCATTATAGGGCCTTTATCTTGAAATACAAAATAAGCACACAAACATCAACTTGTAGGAAACAAAATGAACTAGCCTCGTGTTGCATATAGCAGGTCAACCTAAATCCAGTACAAATCCAAATTCAAGTTTCAACATGGAGTAGTAAGGGAGCAGAGCATATGCACACTATCCATAGATAACAAAAATACAGAATCGACGATTATTAGCATATGCCACACACCATCCAGAGATGAATAAAAGTATACTAATAACTTGAGGAGCACAAAACCAGGGAAAGAAGTTGTACTGGCAAATAAATACAGGTTAAGAATCACCCATATGGGCAATCAAGAATCACACATATGTCCAATCACTTAGCACAGACAAACCAATTGTAAAAGATTGTGAATAGTTTAATAGGATCAAGTATTATTAGCATATGCCACGCACCATCCTCATTTTCTTCCTAGTGCGGCATAAGACCAATTTCATATATAGGATCAAGGATTAGAAGATACGACTCACCAGTTTCACAAGACAGTATGCATCGATCTTCTTTCACTGGTTGTTCTTTCTTCGTAGAAAAGCGCCACCACTCTTTCATCAGAGACGAGCTCAACTACCACTTTTGCTCTCAATCGGAACCCCTTACGACCACTACCACAACCACCTGAGCCACCCTAATTGCTGGTTTAGGACTAACATGACACCTTTCCAACAGCCCTAGGAAAACTCTTTTAGTCGTATCAGCCCCTGCCGTTCCTATAGCTTGAAAATTACACCTCCACAGAAGATAACCAACCACTTTCTGGAATCCCTTTGTTTAGTACCGTCACCCTTCAAACATAAAAGATAAAAATTGAGATATGTTTAACTAAAATACCCAAATTAACAAGATCAATCAATCTTCATAACGCGAAAGCGGATGACACGGTCATACCATTCCAAGACCTACAAGGTGGAGCTTAGTTTGCAGCCAAAATTCCAACCAAAGTTCCAAGTCTTGCATGCGTTACTGCATTAGTACTATCTCAATAGAAACATGCAATTTATTTAACATGCATTAGTACACGAATTGAATTACTTCTCACAAACCCATGCTATCATTTAGGAGAAATTACTGATAACCAACAGATTTTGAGAAAAGCCCCAAATTCTAAACTTATCCAACCTAAATTTGCTGTAACTTAATCTAATCTGAGAAAATAGATACATCAATAATTAATTTCTTATCGCATCTACGTCGTATTCGCATTAGTTACTATATCCATCTCAAGAACAGAAACAAACCCAAGCTAATAATCATAAATTTAACAAATCGAAAATCGAAACTGAAACTGAAAATTGAAATACCTTATCAGAAATCTGGGGTGTGGGTTTCTTTTGTAGCACTTGATCAAACAAAGTACCTAAACAGTCTGCCAATCAAGCGTTTGGTGATTCAAGAGTTTGTTAATTGGGTTGGTTTTTAGTGAATGAAAGATTAAGTATCAAGAACACAATGGTTGGATTTTGTGTGAAGAAATAGTAATAAGAAGAAGTGTGGGTGAGTAATTCGGGTGGGTTTGATATAAACCGGGTCGCATTAACTATAATGGTTAACCACACTGTAGCTGGGGTTACTAGGTTAGGTTAGGTTAATTTTGAAATTGGGAATCGTTGACTGGATCGGCTGAAAACTCGGAACAAACATGGAGTTTGCTTTTGAAAAGAGTTGAATAGGTATTGGAGATAGTTGGTAACAGTTGACACTGTTGCCGTTTTCTCAAAAGAGAATGATATTTGATGAAAGTGACGGCTATAAAATAATAGGGTTTTACTTTTTGTTGTATTGTAAAAGGTGATGCAGGAGAGAGATAAATATTCTCTTTTATTATTTGTGAAGGAAATACGTGAGATGTGAGAAATAAAAGGACAACTCCTACTCCCAACCATAACAAAGATAAGGGGCTAGCCAATAAGCTTAGTTATTTACACCCAAATTTAGCAAAATACGCCCAACTCTATATGAGTTGGATTTTAGGTCCATAAATCATGATCCGAAAATACAAGGTCTCACACTATTAACCTCTTAAAAAGAACTTCGTCCCGAAGTTCAAAACCAAAAATACGGGGTCTCACAGTGTATTTCCTTTGATTTGCACAATCTGGTGCAAGATGACCAAAACCCCT
This sequence comes from Papaver nudicaule, assembly GCA_023529015.1. NCBI lineage: Eukaryota > Viridiplantae > Streptophyta > Magnoliopsida > Ranunculales > Papaveraceae > Papaver > Papaver nudicaule. The sequence goes on from JAJJMA010041310.1 coordinate 9,934, forward strand.
GCATTTAAAACATTGAGGCATATTGTCATCAATAGATTCTAATTGCTTTTTCCTTGGTGTAATTTTGTCATGAGGCCTTTTAGAAGATGTGTATGTATTTCGACCATTCCTTGGCCAAATCTTTGGAGGCCCAAGGCTGTGCCTTGGCCAAACTATTTGGTGGTAATGACGATGATGCTGCTCGAGGTGGTGATTCAAGGAGTCTTAGTAATGCCGCCGAGGGTACCCGTGATGGTCCGAGCGAACCCGTTCATGGTTTCGAGGGCGGTCCTCGTGATGGTGCCGATTGTTCAAAGGATAATTTACGCCCTTAGCTTGTGTATTTGTGTTTTTCCTTTGTAGTTGTGTCCGCGCCATTTTACTTATACGCGCGTTTTTTGCTATCGCACTTCGTGTCCTGTATTTGCACATATATATATATATATAAAGAATTTATTTTGTTTAAATGTTATGCCCCTCCTCGGGACTGTTTTTTGTTTTGAGGAGGTCCCTTGGTTGAGTAATTCGCTTGTGAATGCAAGCAAATCAACTGCCTCGGGGTTCCATCTTCCTCAATAGGTAGATGTTAATCCCATTTGTCGTCCCCTCGGCGAACGTGCAGTCCTCGTGGCCGTTTGGTAGTGAGTACGAGTGCATCGTCGGCTTTTGTAGCCTTGATTCAAAGTGCTCACCGCTATCGGGGTGTCTTGTGGGTAGAGGACCGTGCCATATAACTCGTAGGGCCCTTACGATTTATATGGTCATCGGCTCTGTGCCTGCTATTCGAGGACTTTTTTATTGTTTGGCGATTTTTGCCTTTGGCGTTACAGCCTGTTTGGCGTTTTTTGCCTTTAGCGTTACAGCCTGTTTGGCGTTTTTTGCCTTTGGCGTTATAGCCTTTGCGATGGTGCTGACAGTATTTGGAGTTTGACTTCGATGGGAGTTGCATCAATGAGTGCGATTTTCATTTATTAAATCTCTTCGAATGTTGCTTACAAATGGAATTACTTTCTTAAACCAAGTGTTTCATGTACCTCCCCTCCACCGGGGTTTTCAATCTTTGTCCTTCAAGGTTAATTAAGCTATAAGTATCATTATCGAGTTGCCTTTCGATGACAAATGGCCCAACCCAGAAAGGTTCTTGCTGGATGTTTTTGCCTTCGGTAGACTTGCCTAGTTGTTCATTCGGAGCCTGGAGGTTGGTTGTTGCCACGAGGAATTGTTCTCTGTTTTCCAGACGTTGGTTCTCTTCGCTTCCTTCTTGTTTCATACTTAGCATCCCAGCTTCGGTGTCAGCTATGAACTTAGCTATACTTTCATCTGATATCCTCGGGTTCTTGACTTGTTCCGAGCATTCCTTGCTGCTTTCCTTTGCCTGAACATCGATTTCGTGGCAAGCTCGGGCCTCGGTAGGATCACCTCGGATCTCCGCAATCCCTGTTGGGGTTGGGAACCTGATTTTTTGGTGCAAGGTGGATGCGACACCCATAATGCTATGCAACCACGGTCTTCCCACGATGGCGTTGTAAGGAGAGTCTATGTCCACCACACTGAATAAAGTTGGTTACTTTTGGCTACCAGCATGAATTGTGAGCGCTAGTTCTCCCCGAGGTGTCGACGGCTTTCCATTGAAACCGAATATGTTGTAAGCCGAAGGTACCAAAGCAGCTTTCTTGCCCTTCATCTTGTCAAACGTTTGACCGAATAGTATATCAACAGAACTCCCAGGGTCCACCAGTACTTTGGGCATGGCTATCTTCCCCATTTGAAGGGTAATGACCAGAGGGTCATTATGCATCCTTCCCTCGTGGGGGATGTCTGCCGCTGAAAAGAACACCGGCTGCTTCTGCCACTCCTCTAAGCGATTCTTTGTTACCACGTTGAGTATCTCCTCACCTTCCAAATCCCTTTTGTGAATGCGACCTGTCTGAATTCCTTCTAGACCCTTTGTATGAACAATTGAATTGCAAGTTCCGAACCTTGGTATATCCCTGTCGATGGTAATCACATAGGCTTCGTGCTTTGCCTCTTCCTTGGGTTGCGGTTGATTTGGAGGTGGGTAGCTCCAAAAGGTGTTTGAATTGTTCTCTGGCTATAAAGAAGTAAATTTGATCCTGTGCCGTGACACAGTCCTCGGTGGTATGTCCATAAAACTTGTGGAACTGATAGTAGTCTCTCGAGTTTTTCGTATGTTTTGGTTGGTTTCCCCTACTTCGGGGATATCTTATCTCGCTGGCAAATTCGGATTGCTCGATGATCCGAAGAGCATCTTCGATGGGTATACAGAGCTTGGGAAGTTTTCTGTCATGAAATGCCGGAAATCCAGGTTTAGTCGCCCCGAATTTTCTGCTTCCTTGTCCTTGCTGGCTACTGTTTCCTTCGAACTCTCCCCGAGGGTTGTTTCCTCGGTTGTCATTGTACTTTCTGTTATCATGGTACTTGCCGTCGCCAAATTTTCCTTCGTTCCCATATCGACCACTGTCATCTTGTCTTCCTCGCTAAGACGGGTCCTCGCTCTTCAAGCGATAAGTTGTTTATGGAGTGGACCTGCTTTAAGATTGTTTCTTTTCCCAGTGCTGCTTTCTCTTTTATTTCCTCCAAGGTAATTCGCTCCTTTTGGTACTTTCGAAGGTCCTGTAGCGTCTCAAGGTTCTTTGAGAAGAGTCTGTCGTATAGAGGGTGATCTTTGTCTAGAGCTTTGAGGAATGCTCGTACTTTATCCTTTTCCGTGGCTCCATTTCCCACCTCTACACACTGCTCGGTCCATCTGCTCGTTAGACTTTTGGTCGACTCTCCCGGGCGTACTCGAATGCTAAATAGTTTCTCCACTCCAGGCTTGGAGGAGTTGTTGTATAGAAAATGCAGTATAAAAACTTTGGAAAGCTCCTCGAAGGATGAGATCGAGCCAGCTGCAAGGTTGTCAAACCATGCGAGAGCTTCTCCCTTCAAGCTAGAGGGGAAATATTTGCAAAGCACTTCATCCCGATTGGCGTAGGCTAGGAAGACTCGGAGATACATTTTGATATGTACAGTGGGGTCTCCTGTACCGTCGAAGATGGAGGTGAAGGTGGGCATCGTGCATTTTACTGGAATTGGTAATGAAAGGATTTCCAAACTTAGTGGGGAGCGGTTTACGTCGTTCATGGCTTGAGTGAGCTTAATCCTATCACTTGATTGGATTTGGTTATCAAAAAGCTCTGCTCGGAGTGCTTTAATTTGATCCATCATTACTTGTTGTAGCGCTCTTGCCTCGGCATCCTTCTTCGTTGGGCTGCCTTCGCTGAATGTCTGCATGCTTGCCTTTGTGTACGCTGGAGGTTCGTTTTTTTGCTTGATACCGTGATTCCTTGACCTTTACTGGTGCCCTTGACCTTTATGTATGTTTTAGATTCGGAGGGTTCCTTCGGACGAGATGCGTTACTTGGACGAGAGTGTCCTTCGCTGCCTCCCTTGTAGTTGGACGCCGATTTTTCCGCTACCTTTTTGTTTGCTTCGGCCAGCTGTTTCTTTAGCTTTTTTATTTTCCTGTTTTTTAAGATTAGTTTTCTAAATTGTGCAGCTCTTGCCGTGTTTGCTTCGGTAGGTTGGTGCTTGGGCATTTCATTTTCAGGATCAGATGCTTCGTCCTCATCTTCCTCGTTTTCCCCATTTTCTTCTTGTATTTGCTGTTGGCGTGGTTCTTCAGTCTCTGGAAATCCGTTTCCCTCGGGACCTAAGTCCTCTATCAACACTTCGTCCTCGTTTATGTTTTCTCGGTGTTGGACTGTGCTAGCCGCTACCTCGGGAGATAACCCTTTACTGGTCGAAAATCTGGTGTTGTGCTGTCTGGACGATCCAGTACCTTGCTTCGAGGATCCTACTCGCTGCTTCGGAGCGTGTTCCGATTGGGAAGCCATTCTGGCTATGACCTGTCAAGAAACAAAAAACCCGTGAGGTCCAAGGCGGCTAGCGCAGTGTACTTTGTCGGCCATGTAAGTCTACTCTGCAACGAATTTTTTCAGACGAAATTTAATACAAGTCGTATTTGCCCTTTTTAGATATATCCCTAACTGCTTATTTTGTCTTTTAGCTTAAATCATCCCTTTCCATCTGGTTCTTTTTATGAAGTTTTATTTCCAAATATAGCATGAAATTTGAAAACCCTAAAATGGATTTTTATGTATAACATGAGTTTTGAAAACCCTAAAATGGATTTTTGGATACAGCGCAAATTTGTAATCGTTTATCGTAAGGCAGGATTCCATTCTGCAAAAGGTTTAAAGCGAATATAAACTGCCTCTCTTGGAAATCGATTTCATCATACCAAGGTTTTGAGAACTCTTTAATGGATGATTTTATCACCTG
>JAJJMA010041310.1:14356-34694 GCA_023529015.1 Papaver nudicaule
AAAAAAAAAAAAAAAACTTTTAAACATGCCAAAGCATTTAAAGTTTTTTAGATGCTTAAGGTACAGGAGCTTCTTTTCGGAAAACAAGCCTTTGAAAATCTTTTGAGAAGATTTAGAAAAATATATCAAAAAATTTGAAAACCCGAAAAATCACAGGCAAACCCTAAGTTGTTTTAATCATCCCTGTTTCTAGCGCCAAACTGTACGAGTAGAAAATCTGCATAGGTACTCCAGGTGCCATATCCATCAGATCTACTCATACATACAGTAGTTAGTTGAGATTCAATGGTGCGAAGACCACAAGAACAGTCGCGAAGATACTAAGAACAGTGATTTAAGACCAAACTTATAACAGTAAAGGCAAAATATAAGAAGATGTGTATGTATTTCGATGTTGTGATTACAAGAATATAACCCTAAGGAACCAGAGGAGATAACAGACCTAATCTCTCTCTTTTATTGCTTAGGCTCAACCCAAAAAGAATCCAACCCTTACAAAGTTTTCCAAGCTCGCCTTATATAGGCCGAGCTTGGGTGGTTTACAGCTAATAAAGACAAAAGACTCAATCGTGGTGGTGTCAGTCCCTGTCGAGTAAGGCGGTTTATTCGCTGTCGTTCCGAGGTTGATTCATGGGCTTCGGTCCTTCGACATGGTCCGAATCCTTTCTCTCCGAGTCTTTACTTCGCTCATGTGTGGCTTCTCCTTCTTTAGGCTGATCCGAGATCTTGCTGCCGATCTTCTCGGAGTAGTTTGGCTTCTTGGATGCGAGACACGTGTTCCGAGGGGTTTTACCCCCTACAAAGGGGGAGTAACACTTGATGTTACTAGCATTGTAGACTTTCGCGTTGTGCTACAGGTGATAACAATACGTCGGAAAATGATAGACATCCGAACTTACATTCAGGGGGAGTAAGTGTATTGGTTATCAGTATTTTTCAATAGTACATATATTTGTTTGCAGACTGACATATTTTGCAGGTACTATTGGTGTGCTGTCAAGCTAAGTAGAAGAACTCGAAGCGTATAACTTAGGTTTGAAATTTCTCGTTCATCTATGTAAAGAGTTTTTGTCACTAAATTTGACAAAGGGGGAGATTGTTAGAGCATGGCTCGGTCAACCTCACTAAGTGTTGGTATGTCAAGCTTACTTGTCAACTTTAGTGATCAAAACTCGACCGCTAAAAAACACACATTTAGGTGAAGTCATGTGAGAGAGTTAGCTTTAGATTGTGGAAGATTTTGGTAGGATTTAGAATCACTGGTTGAAGAGTTGAAGAAAGACTGAAGATCAAACGAAGACATCCGGCTTCATCATTCAACAGGTTAGTGAATCTAAATAACGCGATTCCATTATCTTTTACACTTGTGCTACAAAAGACATAAACATAACTCTCAGCTTGAGCTTTACGTTATGACTTGATCACTTGTGATCAGTGTGTCTTATGATAACTCTGCTTTACCACTTGTGGTATTAGTGTGTAGTTGTGACGTTTCAATATTGCTTAGAGCTTTCTTTTCTTCTCCATCTCAAAGTTAATATAAAGCTTTTTCCTAAAACCTTTTCGAGTTGGATATAGCAATGTGATGTTATCTCGGTAGTACTTACGAGATTTGATCCATCACAGTATTGTGTCTCTTCTTACCTAGTCTGGCTCTGTCGGATTGATTGCATATATTTATATGAGCCAATGTAAGAGAGATCGTGACTCACACTTATGTTGTGTAGACTCGAAATACTGTTGTTTCTGAGATTCGAATATGACGTCGTGGTTTGGCTCTGAACTCTGAAGTTCTGAATCATTCATTTGATTTTGTATATGAACATCTTGTATGCCATATCTCACTTCTGGATTCCGAAACCATATTTGTGTATCTCAACTTATGAAGTTTCAACGTTTGAACCTCAATGTAGGTTTTGATAAAACTTGAAGTTGATTTCGAAACCATAATCTGGTTTTCACATTCATAAGCTATTGGTCCGAAACGTAAACATTGTGACCAATGAGATATAACAGATTCGAAACTATGTTTGTGTGGCTGACAGTGACTTGAGAATCGAGGCCAATGTGTCTTGACCATGTGAGATCTAAAAGGTCGAAAACACCCTCGGGTTTCCTAAAGGTTTATGTGAACCGGGAAATATATGCCTGTGCGTCGAGGCTAAAAAGCTGTGATGGACTCTCAAGTTCGACACTAAACATTTGTAGAGAATTTAATATGTGTTTCTTGTTTGGAAACCTTAAACAAGGTTTTGTTAAACAAAATCTAGATTTCGAAACCAGGCTTTAGGTTTCGCTATATGGAAACTTGATTTGGGAACCTTAAACAAGTTCCGGTCATATAATGAACTTTAGGTTCCGAAACCTTAATTTGGTTTCTGCCAAAACTGACCTACATTTCGAAACCTGAATAAGGTTGACTCAGAATGCGTAACTTCGAAGTTCAAACTCTACATTTTTGATTTGTGCTTCAAGGAATTAATGAGTTTGATATTCTCGGTTTGAAGTTTGAATTCGTTCATCTTCAATGTACAACTAAGTGGGATTGAGTCATCATTTGGAAAATGGTTAGTCGCTCTAGTTAGTGGACGCATGATTACGGATCAATATTGTACGTGATTAAATCTTCGTATGCTTTACTACTTGATCAAATATTCATTTGATTATTCATTTGATGTTTTGATTTGAATTCTTGGATATCATTAACGTGACATTTATATTGGAATCAAGAATTCTGGAGATTTAATTTGCTAGTTACTCGTGGAATCTCGCACCGTACTTCCAATGGTATATCTATTTGCGTGATTCGAAACGTCTGAACCAATGTGTTCACTTAAGCTTAACACCAAGGCTTTGTCCACGTTTGTTATGATGCGTTTATGCGTAACGTTGAACCACGTTGGACCAGATCCCACTTCCATCTAGGTTCGTCTGGTTAGCCCAGCCATACCAAGGAACTAATGTCGACATTATAAAGCTGGTGACGACATTTGGAAGTAATAATATCTAAGGAGATTTTCGAAACTAAGGACACGTTTTCGAATTGAGATCTTTCCCAGGGATCATATTTGGTAAGCACCATATTTCGAATTAATAAGAAATATCCAAATATACCTTAAGATATTATTTGCATTGATTGATTTTGGCTAAACATGTTTCGAAAATATATTTTCTTTATGGAATATATTTTTCTTAAATGTAAAATGCTAGAGTATTAGTTCTCATTAAATGCTAAGAGACTAAATGGGGAATTTCAGAACTATTATGTAAATGTGCTTTGTGGAATTTTCGAAATTAAACTTTGCATCATTTCAAAGCTAAATCCTTAGTCAATATAAATAGGAGTGGTATCTCTCCTGAAAGCTTTAATCCCCTTGGCCAAGCTCTTCTTCGGAATTGTTAGCTTGTGTTGCCGCTTTTCTTTTCAGTTACCTTTGAGCTTTTGCTCTCGGTCTAGAATTACGTGAAAGTCTTCTCTCGGGATCGAGAAGCCTAGAAGTACCTCTTACGGGAAACTAGTTTATGTATACTAGTCTTCTTTGTATTTTACTTGTATTCTGTTCAATTACGTTTATCAAACCTAACGATCTTGTTTATTCTAAGGTCCTTCTCTTCTGATATAAGGCCACTCAAGATCGTTGTGTTAGAACATACTCTTTATCTATTAACCTGGATTTTTCAGTAAGCCGCTTTCGGTTTGTGTGCCTAAACTATAGATATTGAGTGGAATCAAGATCGATGTTATTGGATTTTTTCTTTGCAGGTACATCGTTCTTCACGGTCATATCATTACGTACTTGCTACAACTATCTGCTTGATTCCAACTGGGACGACAAGGTCACTCTTTGGGGAGTTTAGGTTTTGAAACCTTGATCGATATCTCGAGGTGTTTATTGCCTAAGTAAACTTAATATCCTCGCTCTTGGTGTGAAAAGACTTCGGTGAAATATCTGTTAGTTACCAAGGATATCATCTAGCGATATGACCTGCCGCTATTTGGTTGTTGTCCATAAGGTTGTAATCGTCCGATTGGAGGTCGGGTAGCGATAGTCCTTGCGACGGGCTGTGAGGCAACTCTTGCGTAAGACAGTAACGTACGTCTGTTTACGTAGGGGATTACATGTGCGTGACCATCTTGCTGTGGTTGGAGGCGTAGGGAATACTGAGGGGAAATCTTTGTGACTAATAGTCGTATTAGGGTCATATTGTCTGCACCAGCTAGTCCGAAGTCTGAGAGTAGGTGTGTTGGCGGCTTAATTCTTAAGAGTATTCAAAACTGGACTAGGTCCCGGGGTTTTTCTACGAGTTTGTAGTTTCCTCGTTAACAAAATCTTGTGTGTATTTTACTTTACTTCCGCATTATATTTGAGTCATCTTATATAATTAAAGTATCGTACTTGTTTGGTTGACATAGTCTTTCGGATTCTAGTATTGACTCCCTTGTGTGAATCAATCAGATCTGAAAGACAACTTGTTCTTGAGTTCTTGATTTCAGGAACCGGTCAAGGTTTGACTTATAGGTGGACTAAATTAAAAGATTGGTGGTGTACTCGGTACCCTCGTCTTTTCACAACCCTTACAAATGAGCTCAAGCTCGCCTTATATAGGCTTTTGACGAGTAGTGGTTGACAGCTAATAAGATAACATACTCAATTGTGGGTGTCAGACGATGTCGGGTATGTTGGTGGCGCTTCCGAGAGAATCATCGGGTATCCTTCTTTGTACTTTATCCTTTTGGGATCTTCTTCCTTTCTCGGATTCTATCCTCTGCTCGCTTTGCCTTGTGTCTCTGAGCTTCCGTCTCGCGACTTATCGACTGTATCGCATCTTTCCTCGTTGCGGTATGGCTTCTTCTTTCTGGTGCTGACGCGTGTCTCGCCAGTTTTATACCTCTACAGTTTGCCTCTTTCCTTTCCTAGTTTCGAAGGTGCTCGGAAAGGAAATCTCGCATTTGATTTCGCGTGCGTTACACGTGCCGCATTCCGTTCTGACGTGACGTTGTCGTGACACGTTCTGCATGTTCCCGAGATTTCAGCCACTTTTGACCTTTAACTTGCAGCGCCGGTTGCTTTTTCCTCCGTATTTAGGCTTTGCTTTCTCCTTCTAGAACACTTTAACCCCTTTCGAAACTCTTCTTCTCCAGCTCCGACTTCTTTCTCTATCTAAAGGTCTGATCTTTATGCTAAGAAATGAGACCCTAGTGTGTAATTTCTAGATTTCCCGTTCTTACCATTACTTGTTGGCTTCCAAAGGTAACTCTTTTCAAATTTTGGGCTTCCCCTTTGCCGGACTTCTCAGTTTTACTATCGCTGCAACTCCGGCTCCGGCTAGACTTTGGTTCTTCCTGCTTCTTTCCCAACTTCTTCTTCTCATGATTTCTCCTTCTTCCATCAACGCTCTTACTTCTAAGATGAGGGATCTTGGCTTTAATACTGACCCTTTTGAAATAAAGGCTGTTCATTCTTCGGGTGGTCGGCTGATTCCTGAGCTCGTCGAGGAGTACCAAAGTGGTGATGAGAGACTTCTGATTACTTCTCATCAGATGCTCTCGGGGCTATTTCCTTCATTATACCGTCCAGACAATCCCTTGTTTTTGAGCATTCTGTGCTCTATGCCTTCGCCTCGAGGTATCATGCATCTTACCTGTAGCTCTATTCGATTGATAAATCATTTGGTGGAACGTTTCGAGGATAACTCAATAATTGACTATGTGGCGAGGGACTTTTTTACTGCTTCTCGCTTCTTTGAACACTTCGAACCCTTCCTTACTCTAGATAACGAAGTGGCCCCCTGGGGCGTTTCCTTTAGGACTGTGGCAGGTAATGAGAATCTCGCTCCCGGGTTTCCTGATTACTCTGTGGATGAAGACTGGAGCTCGGAACCTGTGCTTTTTACTGGTCATGTCCTTCGTGGGTGGAAGGATTCGAAGAATTATTTTCCTCGGAAGGACTTTGAGCTTGGTCATTGCTTCTCCACCCGACATCTTTTCACCATTCACTTTTCTGATGAGGAGAAGGAACTATCTCGAAGGGCTTTGATGAAACAAAAGGGTGTCTCTTCGAGTACTTCTAACGTTCCGAAACGTGCCCGAATGGAAGAAGAAACTAAGGATCAGGTAACAAACATTAATTCGACCAAAGTGTTTCATTTGGAATATTAATACTTGCCTCTGTTTATTCCCTGAGAGTGATGTTTCTTCTGTAGCAGGGAAAGGCTATTGGGACCAGTGGCTTGGGCCTGAATCTTGCATGTATGAGTTATGACTTTGGACTGGCGAAGAAGGTTCCCAAGAAAGTATCGAAAAAGGGGAACAAAAAAGGTGTCTCCATGGTGCCTTGTGATACTGAGAATGTGAAAGTGGTGAGCTCTTCGTCTGAACCTGCCGAGCATCCGGTTTCTAAAGCTAGTGATACTATTAAATCTATGGAGATTCCTTTGGAAGCGAATGCAGCTGCCTCAGTTTCCTGCAATATGGTGGTTACTGCCTCTGCCTCCGATTCTGGTCACGGTACTACCGAACCTGTTGCCTCTGTCGCTCCTTCGATGACCGCTCCCAAAAATGCTGATATAGCTTCTTCCTCGAAAGCTGTCCCAACTGTTCCTTCGCATTCTTCTTCGGGGTGGGAAGTTCCTCTCACAGACCTGCTGCTTGACGGGACGTTAGAGTTTAGTGATTTTTCTCGAAGAGTTGCCTTAAATCAGCCTAGGAGCTCGAAATTTTCTCCTGCTCCTAGTTATGCCGAGAATCATATTCAGCAGTATACTCCTGAGAATTTTAAGAAGGTACTTCGGGAAGGTCATAATCCATGTGCTTTCGCAAAGGAGGTTGCTTCTCGCCTTAGATCTCATGTATCGGATCCCTCGCGATATCCTGTCGATCCTGATTTCTGTAAAAAGTTTGGCGACGTGCTGAGTGGTGACTGCCTCAGATATAATTGTGATCCTCGTAATCCTCTCTTTTCGTATGAAGAGAGTCTTGCCATTCTTCAAATGGGTGAGCATCTTACCTCGGGCTTGCTGTCGTATTCCTTCGGGAGTTCTGGCCAGGCTGATTACTATGAGAAAAAGTTCCTTCGTATGCAAATAGAGCTGGCAGAGGAAAAGACTCGTATTGCTCAGGAGAAGTACCGATTGGCAGGTATGATTTTTATCCCGTTTATGTTTCTTACTTTCGACCTTTGTTAGGTTCTGAGACTACTCCGTTAATACCTAAAAAAGGGGAGTTAGAAGAAGAGAAGAAAAGGCTTTGCCAGCCTAAATCGACTTCGGATGCTCATCCTCGGGAGAGCCAGCATCGTATTCCTACTGCCCCTTGGAAAGGTAAGAGTTATGAGGAAGAGATTGATCGGATAGTAAAGGAAAGGATTACTGCTCGCGATGATCGCGATTACTTTAAGAGAAGAAAGATTGAAGCCAAGAATCAACTTGCTAAGGAGGAGAAGAAAAAGTCTGAGCTTCAACGATTGTTAGAGTATGAGAAGGGCCAGAATCAGTAGAATGCTCGTGATATGCATCAATTCCAGTTAGACATTACTCGCTTGACTAAGGAACGTGACAAGGCTCTTAAGGAACAGGCGATTAAAGCCTCTGGTAAGGCTGTGATTGAAAAATTAGAGGGTGAGATTCGTAGCCTGAAGGTTCAGGTTTCCACTCTAAAAAATGCTAATAGGGATATGTCGACGATAAACGATGGTCTGCAGAAAGGGTACAACGAGGTTTACTCGAACCTTGCGAAGATGAAGAAGTCTAAAGATCATTTCGCTAGGCTGGTGGATGAGTATCGCATTGAGCTCGCCAAACTTGGTTATAACTCCGAGGAAGATATTAGGAAAAACGTTTTGAAACCGCGATTTTCTAATCCGCAGGAGGTTACTGAGTATATGATTATGAAAGAAAGTAGGATACCAAGCTTGAAATCTTTTTCCTGACCTTGCTACACTTTGGGTTAATGTGTCTGATGCAACTTGTTCGTTTTACTTTTGCCAGGCCTCGAGGCTAGCTTAACGCAGAAGGCGGCAAGGGCTATATCAGAGAGGGACGAGGCTGCCTCTCAACTGGTTGCGGAGTCTGAGTTAAAGTTGGTTTTTGAGAAGAAGGTAATAGATCTCACTCGAGAATTTGCCGAAGAACGAAAGTTTCGGATTGAGGAAGCAAAAAGGTTTTTTCGGGAGTTGGAGAACGAGCGTCATCGTCGTTCCAAAGAAGCGGAGGAGAGTGCCCAAAGAGTAGCTCTTGAGGGTGATATTCGTCGTAGATGTGAAAAGACCTTGCTTGATGTGGTTAACGCCTTTCTTCTTGCTTAACCACAAATTCAACGTGGCGATGCTGCTGAAAGTCTCCTGCTTCATTCCACTTTGACCAACGCTCTTTCCACTGAGAAAGCTTGCTGTCAGCATGGTCGAGAACTTTTTCGAACAATTCGGGTAGAGCCTGCCGGCTATGGTGCTATTGGTGCCGAAAACTCTGATGCAGAGCTTCCTGAAGATAAGGACTTTCTACCTCACGAAGTTTTTGTAAGGCTTGTATCCAAAGAACTAGAGACCGAACTAAAAAGGACAGAAACTCTGAGGATTCCGAAGAAGATGGTGGAGAGGATGACGTGGAGGATTTTGGTGTTTCTAAGGACGATTTTAACTGGGGGCCGAAGGGGGATCCCAAGGATGATCCTAGCGGCGCTTCGGGTAGCAGTCTTGGGTCTAAACCGAATGGCCCTAAGGATATTCCCGAGCATGCTTCCCCAAAATGTGAGAAAGAAAGTTCTGGTGTTGGTAAAGGTGTTGTTTTTGATGCCAATTTCAAGGAGAACATTTATTTGTTCTGCGAGTCTGCTTTGGATTATAATGAAGATGAAGATAGTGAACCAGAGAGAGTGCCCTCGGATACAAAATCCCAAAGGCAGCATATGGAGGTTATTGAAGAAGATGGGTGCGGAAAGTTTTATCCAGTAAGTGAATTTAAGTGATTCCTTCTCAAAACGCCTATTCTGATGTATTTCTTTCAATTATATAATTACGGCTTCCTGTCTTGCTTAGATTTTCCTCTATACTCCTTATCTTTCATTCTTTTACTTTGTAAGACTCTCGCCTTTACGCCTTTTGATTTATAAGCACTTGAATGAAGCTTTGTTTCTTTATTATTTGCATTGTTTCGTGGTAACTTTTGATCGAGCACAAGATATGCTTTGCCAATTGGGTTTACTTACAGTGCGACTTCAGGGCTTACTTTGATGTGGGAGGCAGTAAACCAAGCTAGTGGGGGCTGCGAATCACCCTTCCCAAAGGCTGTAAGCTACCCGCCTGTCTCAAGCAAAGACTTTGGCTATCGAGACCGTAGGTACCCAGCCTGCCTCAGTACATTAGGTTGGTTACGAAGATAACTTAATATCTTCCGAGGGAACATGTTAGTGTTCCGATAACCCAATTTACCTAAGTAGTGCAGTTGTGGTCCCAGATTTCAAAAATAAGGTAGCTCAAGGGGGAGTGCCGGTCAAAGCTGGAGCTTAGACATGGTACTGTTCTCCTATCGCGTCTTAGAGTCCGACTCTTCATTTTCTCGTCTGCCCCACCTCAAGGCAGTATTTTAATGATTTGGAGGGGGTCCCTCGGCTGCGTGACTTGCTTAACATCCCTCGCGAATGTAAGCTCGTCATCTGCCTCGGGGTTCCATCCGCCTTAAAGCTAGATGTTAATCCCATTTATTGTCCCCGCGACGCCTCAATTAGGAGGTCCCAGTAGTCGCAATGGTAGTGGGTCCATATGACTCCTAGCTTGTGCAGCCATGATTCAGTATACCCACCGCTATCGGGGTATCTTGTGGGTTGAGGACTGTGTCGTGTAAACCGTGGGGCCTTGACGGCTTACACGTACATCAGCTCGATGCCTACCATTCGAGGACTATGCCTGTCATTTGAGGACTTTTATGCCCACCATTCGAGGACTTATATGTGCCTACCACTCGGGGTCTTTTTATAAATAGGAGAAAGAGATGTTTGCATTTAAATATAAGTAACTAAATAGTTTCTTTATTTTATTCCTTTGGATAAAATCCAAATGTCCTTCATACAATACGAAATCTAATTAAGGTGCCTTAGACTTTTTCCCTCGACAGGAGTACTCAACCTTTGTCCCTCGAGATTCATCAAGCTAAAAGTGTCATTTCCTAATGCTTTCTCGATGACGTATGGTCCCGACCAAAATGGTCCTTCCTTGGAGACAGTGTTGGTGGCGGCTCGGGAGTTTATCTCGTTTATCGCTTCTTCAGACAACATTGGCTTGTCAATTGTTACCGCGAATTGCTCCATTCCCTCGCCACATGCGTTTTTCCCTCTATTGGAGGCTGCCTCGGCCGCTTTTTGTTTTGAGTCCCCTTTAGCATCCCTCGCCTGCTTTAATTTCCGCGATAGATTCCTTGATATCTGATTCTTTGATTTTTTGGCATCTTTGCCGAGCTCTCGGAGGCAGATGCCGAGCATTCTCGCTGCTGGACTTCTATTTCATTACAAATTTGTGCTTCGGCAGGGTCTCCCAAGATTTCATCTATCTCTGTAGACATCGGGAAACTTATTCTTCTATGAAGTGTATAAGGCACTCCCATCAGACCATGCAACCAGGGTCTACCACGCAAAATGTTGTGAGCAGATCGAGTTTTCCCACATGAATCATCAGCGTCTGTTCTCCTCTCGGCACCGAGGGTTTCCCGTTGAATCCGAATACATTATAGGCTGACGGAATCAGAGTTGCGTCCTTGCCGAATAACCGATCATATGTTCTTCCAAAGAGGATGCCAACTGAGCTCCCTGGGTCCACTAGGATTCTCGGCATTGCCAGTTCTTCGACAAGTAAGGTGATGACTAGCGGGTCATTGTGTGCCCTTCCCCCGTCGGGAATATCTGCTGCTGAAAAAGAAACCGACTGCTTCTGCCAATCTTCCAGAGGCTTTTTGATGGCTATTCTCATGACTTCCTTCCCCTCAAAGTCTCTCTTATGAATTCTATCAGTGATGCTGCTTTCAAAGTTGTCCTCGTTCATTTTTGCGTGGATTATTGAGTTGCAATCGGTGAATCTTGGGACGTCTCTGCCTATTGTTATGGTGTAAGCCTCTGCGTGCTTTTTCTTTTCTTTAGATTGTGTTTCATTTGACGGTGGGCTTAGTAGATGATCAAATTTCCCGTCCGAGATGAAATGATAGATTTGATCCTGTGCCGTAACTCAACTTTCGGTAGAATGCCCATAGAATTTGTGAAATTGACAGAAGTCTTTCGCATTACGAGTGTGTTGAGGTTGGTTTCCCCTACTTCTGGGATATCGGATGTCGCTCGCCCATTCTGACTGTTCGATGCACTTCAAGGCTGTCTCGATTGGTACACTTAGCTTCGGAATCTTCCTGTCCCTAAATCGGGGAAATACCGACCTGGGCACTCCGAATTTTCGACTTCTTTCGTAACCCCTTCGTGAGTTGCTTCCTCCGTATCATCCCTGCTTGTCATTTCCCCTGCTATCATTGTATTTCTTGCTGTCGCTATACCTCCCATCACCAAATTTTCCTTCGCTCCCATACCTTCCCTGGTCGTCATGCCTTTCTCTTTTCAAGGAGTCCCCTATTAGACTGGTGGGTTGATATCGCTCTCCCAGGGACAGGTTGTTGATTGAGTGCACCTGTTTAGACACGGTTTCCCTCCCTTGGGATGCTTGTTCTTTTATTTCTTCCAATGAAATCCGCTCTCTTTGGTATTTCCTTAAGTCCTGCAATGTTTCCACGTTTTTGGAGAAAAGCTTATCATACAACGGGTGGTCTTTCTCCAACGCATTTAAGTACGCTCGCACTTTATCCCTTTCCGAGGCTCCATTCCCAACTTCTACGCACTGAGATGTCCATCTCTCTGTCAAGCTTTTAGTAGACTCCTTAGGTCTGACTCTAATGCTGAAAAGCTTTTCCACTCCTGGCTTGGATGAATTGTTGTATAGGAAGTGGAGTAGAAAGACTCTCGATAGTCCCCAAAGGATGAGATTGAGCATGCTGGGAGACTATCATACCAGGCTAGGGATTCTCCCTTTAAGCTGGAGGGGAAATACTTACAAAGAACCTCATCCTTTTCCTCCCAGGCCAAGAATTTCCTTTGGTACATTTTGATATGATGAGTCGCATCTCCCGAACCATCAAATATAGAGTTAAAGGTCGGCATTGTGCATTTGACCGGGATGGGTTTGCTTATAAGCTCGAAGCTTAGGGGAGAGAGATTAACCTCGTTGATCGCTTGTGTTAATTTCACATTTACGATTGGCTGGACCCGGTTATGATGAAGTTCAGCTCGCATGGCTTTGACCTCCTCTACCAGCACCTTCTGCAATGCCTCGGCTTCAGATCGTTTATTTGTGCGTTCCTTCTCATGTATGTGGTGTATATGGTTTCCCTTAGAGCGAGTGCTCGACTGAGAGAGAGTGCTTGGTTGAGAGAGAGTGCTCGGCTGTGGGTAAGTGCTCGGCTGAGACGGCCGACTGGATGTTCCACTTCCTCGTTTAGTAATATTTTTTTATGCTTCAGTGTTACTTCTGGATATGTCAGGCAGTTTCGAGTGGGATCTTTCATGGTGTGAATGTCCCTCGCCGTCTCTCTTGTAATTAGATGCTGATTTTTCGGCCACTTTTTTATTCACTTCCTGGAGCTGCTGCTTGAGTTTTCTTATCCTCTTCTTCATCCTGACATCCTTTTTAAGTTGAGATGCCCTTGCAATCTCCTCCTCAGTGATCCTATGTTCTTGAACCGCGTTGGCTGGAACCTCCTCGACATCTTCTTCTTCCTCTATATCGTGTATCTGCTGTCTGGGAAACCCTTCTCCGTTAGGTCCTAAGTCTTCTACGAGTACCTCGTCTTCGTTTGCTCGGTCTCGGTGCTGGACTGTGCTCGCTGCTACCTCTGGAGAAAGCCCTTTACTAGTTGATTGTCTCGTCTGCGGCCTCAAAGAGCCGGTCCCATGTCTTGATGAGCCCACTCATTGCTTTGGAATCTGATTAGATTTCGAAGTCATGACGACAATCCCTACAAAAAAGAAAAAAACCCGTGAGGTCCAGGGCGGGTATCTTCAGTGTACTATGGGTCTGACAGACACCTAATCAACTATAACAGAATCTGACATGCGTGATTTCAGGGGGATCCTGTTTTTTCGTCCTCCCGGCGAATGTCCTAACTTGATTTTCCTAGATCTATCCTCCCATAGCGGAGGTTTCTGAGAAATAGATTCTGAAAAAGCACTTTTCCTAACGGACGGTAAAGGCTCTATTTCCTAACATGCCCTTTGAACGAAAGATACATCCGTAACCCTGAATTTATTCGTATAACAATAGACTTCTCAGGAAACCTCAAGGGTATAAGTGGGAGATTGGGACGTCAAATTTTTGCACTAGGACATCTGTATTTTTCCTGAAAGTGTTTTGGTAAATGAAGAAATCTTGTTTTTTTTTTTAAAAGCTGACTGGACGAAGACTACACTTCCCTTCCGAGGGTTTTTTATAGATTATGCGATATGTTTCATGGATCTTGATTAGATCTTTTGTGCCTCAAAGCTTAGATCCCTTGAGGTTCATTAATCCATCATTTTGATAATCTGCTCAAAATCCTTAAGTACTCTAAAGCTCGTAATCTTTAAGTACTCAAGGTGTTGGAGCTTGAAACTTCTAAAACATACTCCCTCTGTCACATTTTAACTGTCCTTATTACTATTTTCATTTGTCTCAAAAATGTATCCAGCTTCTAATTATATCTGTATTTTTCCAACAAATTTTCAGATATACCCTTAAAAACTATCTAGATAAATTGGAAACAAATTAATGTATATATATATATATTTGATAATATTTAGATTCTTTTACCTTTATAGTTTTCAAAAATAAAGCCATATGTTTTATATTCATTATTTCCCACTTAAAAATAGAAAGTCATTTATTCTCTCTATATTTAATAAGGGTACAATAGGTGATTCATTTGATCTCCTTATTTTTTTGACTTAGTCAAAGCGGTCAGTTAAAATGAGACGGAGGGAGTAATAGATAAACTTGTCAAACCCTAAAAAACAAAAAATTGTAGAAAATCTTCGAAAAACAACAAAATCACAGGCAAACCTAAGTTATTTTATTCAGTCCTTGTTTCTAGCGCCAAACTGTGTGTGTACAAAATCTGCTTAAGGACTTTTTACTACACATCCATTAGGAGAATCATCGAAACTATTAAACATGGGTATCTCTAGATCAAGTAAACCACACGAGAGGACTAATCGAGCAAAGTAAATAAGACATAAGTAAAGCATAAGAATCCCTTGATATTCATGACTCTATTCATACAACAATATTATTTACATAACATGATAGAAGTAAAGCTACTAACCTAGATTGAATCAACAAATGGTAATCCTAATCAAACAAAGATCCAACCCTTACAAATGAGCTCAAACTCGCCTTATATAGGCTTTTGACAAGTAGTGGTTGACAGCTGTTTTTACCAAAAAAACATATGTACCGTCTCTGGGTACTTTTGTAGTGCTCGAGATCAAAATCGAACAAGACGAGCCTAAACCAAGTCAATGGCCGTTCACGTCTTGCTTCGGTCACAGAGAGGATGAGGTTGGTCTAAAGAGGGAAACAGTGAAAGAAACTTGAGATCAGGTTGAGAATGTGTGTTTCTGGGTGTGAGAGTTCAAGATCTCCGTCGTGAGGGTGACTGGAGATCTCTAAGGCTAGAAGTGTGTTGAATTGTTCAGGTATTTGCTCTGAGGCTCTGATATATTCAAGTGTTCTGAATGATCTGCCTTGGAAGATAGAGGAAGCCTCTATGTATAGTGTTGAACTCACCCTGATCTCTCGACAGGGAAGGTTGAAGTCGTGGAAGAGTGGAGGAGTGGAGGACGTGAGTTGTGCTTTGTAACTGCTAGAGTTGTGTAGAACGTGTCCACTCAACACCACTTTCTCGTAATTGTCTATCATCTCTATCAGTTTCTTTCTAAATGTCGTAGACCGCCATACCAATACCCCTAAAGTTATCCCCCCGTGTGATGTTTTGATATCTCATGTAGTATGCAGATATTGCATGGTTGTGTTGAGTTAAACAACGTTGTAAGGCTATGGCTCCATGGCCAATGTGAGTGTGGCGCTAGAAGCATGCGTGGTGGCTGTACAGCAGTAGCCTTGGCCATTGGCCAAGGCTAGGAATTCATGGCGCCATGAATATGGCGCCATGGCCGTGTGGCCACGACCTTGGCCATGGGCCAAGGTCAGATTTTGTGGCGCCATAGTTCATGGTGCCACGGCTATATATTGCAGCTATGGCCTTGGCCGCTGGCCAAGGCCAGTTTTTCATATGGCACCATGTTCATTGCGCCATGGCCTTGGTGGCTACTGGCCAAGGCCAATCTTTGTGGCGTAATGATTCATGGCGCCATAACTTTGGAGCTACGGCCTTGGCCATTGACCAAGGCCAATTTCTTGTGGCGCCATGAGTATGGCGCCATATCTTTGGAGCTACGGCCTTGGCCATTGGCCAAAGCCAATTACTTGTGGCGCCATGAGTATGGCGTCACGGTTTCGAGGCCACTGCCTTGGCCTTTTGGCCAAGGCCAATTCTTTCGTGGCGCATTTAGGCCACGCCACTTTGGGTTATGGCGTACTTGTGCACTTGTGCTATGGCGTATTTTAGGTCATGGCGCGCTTATCCATGGTATATTAAACCATTTTGTGTTTAGATTGTGGCCTGCCTAAGTGTGTTTAGGCTGTTGTATGCTTCTCAGAGAGCTCTGGACATGCCTAGAGCCGCGATGCTTCTGAGGTATTCATCGAGACTCGGATGTTGAGTCGTATTTTAAGAGAAAATTCATGAGGATGCGTCTCTGTTAACTCTCCACCATATACCAATGAGCAATTTAGTTCTGATGTAGAGGAATTCGAGGCGATGTCGACATGAAGTAAAATTATGGGTTTATGAGCTGGTGGGGTTATTTAGTACTGCACTACGATATCATCCTCTCCACCGGGAGTTATAAGAGAGAACTCATAGAGAGTCTATTCAGCTTGCAGAACATGTTATATTCTGAGCTTAGAGAGATTTGTCTGAGTAGGCAATCGCACTACGATATCATTCTCTCCACTCAGAAGCTATAACAGGGAACTCGTAGAGCTATAGAGATCTGCCTGAGTAGGCAATCACCTCTTGGCAAGGCATAACAGAAGAAGATTTTACGATTTTATCCCTTCTCCATTTTTCACCATCTACAACAGTTAATAAGACAACAGACTCAATCGTGGGTGTCAGACACTGTCGGGTAGGTCGGTGGCGCTTCCGAGAGAATCCTCGGGTATCCTTCCTTGTATTTTATCCTTTTGGGATCTTCTTCCTTTCTCGGCTTCTATCCTCTACTCGCTTGCCTTGTGTCTCCGAGCTTCCATCTCGCGACTTATCCGCTGTATCACATCTTTCCTCGTTGCGGTATGGCTTCTTATTTCTGGTGCTGACGCGTGTCTCGCCAGTTTTATACCTCTACACAAGTTGTTGATTACTGCTTGGCTCCTTGTCAGATTTGCCAAATGAAAGGACATCAAGCTGGTAGATTCAGATTTAGATATGCTGCTTCTAGGAATAGTTCAGCACCACTGCAGAAAGCTTTTCTCGGCTTAGAGTTGAATGCTGGTAGCAGTTTGCTCCCACTCCTTGGGACACAAATGAATTTGATCATAATGCTCAGTTACTTCTTCTTCTGAGCAAGTTTCAGGTGGTTATTGGAGTCAAACTACTTCTGATCCACTATGGATCCAGAATGTTGGGTTTACTACAAAGAATGTAAGAAATTATTTAACAACAAAAAAAACATTAGAGCTTAAAAATGGAGATGCACATGCGGTACTCGACTACTTTGAACGTCAACAACAGAGAACCCATCATTTTTTTATTCTGTTCAAGTTGATTCAGAAGGCCAGATGACAATTTTTATTTTTGGCAAATGCTAGATCAAGGATGGATTATCACTTTGGAGATGTTGTATGCTTTGATCCTACTTATTGTACAAGTAGATACAACATGCCTTTTATTACCATAGTAGGAGTCAATCAACATTACCAGACTAGTCTAACTTAGGTGCTACAAGTCATATGACAAATGACTCATCCATCTTGCAAAATCCAACTGCCTACTCTGGTGAGGAGGTAGGAGATGGTAAGCTCATTCCTATCTCCTTAATTGGTTCTTATGATATTAATACTCGTACTGAAAATTTTGGTTTATCTAAGGTGTTATTTGTTCCCAACTTGAAGCATAATTTGATGTATGTTGCTAAATTCACCTTGGATAATAATTGCTCTTTTACTTTCTATCCATGGGGATATGTCATAGAGTCATTGAAGAACAACCATATTCTAGCTGAAGGGAAAATGCAGAATGGTCTATATCGTTTGGTGTCAAGTTCTCTGCAGTCTACTTCTCCTCAGCATGCTGCTTTTAATATCGTACTTACTTCATTAACTTATTTCAGTTCAATCCTTGCTTCACCAACTATTTGGCATTCAAGATTAGGTCATCTAGTTATAAAGATAGTTCAGAGGTTAGAAAATGATGTTGCTATCAAACTTACCAATAAAGCCTTTGACAATGTGTATGGTTCATGTCAGTTAGGCAAAATTAAATGTCATCCATTTTATTCTACTTGTTCTGTATCTTTTACTCATTTTCAGTTAGTTCATTGTAATGTCTGGGGTCCAGCACCAGTAGAGTCACATCTTGGTTACAAGTATTACATTCTCTTTGTTGATGATTGTACCAAGTTTAACTTGATTTATCCTATGAAGAGTAGAACTGATAGTGTTGGATGTTTTAGACAGTTCAGAACTCTTGTGGAAAATCTGTTTGATGTAAATATTTTCAATGTGATGGAGCACTTGAGTTAACCAAGGGTCTGTTTGGAGAATTCATTGACTCTTGTGGTATTGCTTTAAGGAATTCACGTCCTAATTACATTAGCGAAATGGCTCTGCAGAGAGGAAGCATCGACAAATTACCGAAACATGAAATACATTATCTTTCAATGCTTTTCCATGCCCAAGAAATTCTGGTTTGATTCTTTCTTGGCTGCTACATATCTTAAGATCCTCTTCTCGGGTCCATAAAACTTACTGCATCAACAAAGTTTTGGATCTTCTTTCTCGTTAAAAATTCCACCCACAGAAGAAGAAGAATAAGGTGATGGTGGTGGTGTTCTAGCCTAGTGGTGGTGGATGTAGTCGATCTGTTTGCTGTAAGAAAAGGAAACCAAGAAGAAGGAAAGACGATAAAAATTTAATGGTTGGGATGAAGGTATGGAAGGAAATCTATGGTAATATATATGTTTGGGCAGTGGGCGGGTGGAGTTGGGTATCAACCATAATCAACGAAACATATGGCGGGTAATAAAAACTTTGAGTTATAGTCGACCCGTGCTTAGGCGGGTGGAGTCAGGTGCGGATCGAGTTGGCGGGTGCGGATCGGGTTTGTGCAACCCTAGTCGTCCCTCTAAAATGTAGGAACATACAAGTTCTATGGTAGATAATATTATGACAATTGTAAATAAATTCGAAAATTCCTTATCCCACGCTGAGTATGACGTTGGATATATGTGCAATAGTTGATTGAGATTTTTTCGCTCGCGATATTGAAGATTGAACCGATTAGAGTTGAATGAGTACTAAGTATCCAAATATATATATATATGGTTTATTTTTTCAAATCTTATTTACTGTATGCATTTTCAATATAAATATACAGGTCGAGTACTCAATATCCGTCCAACATTAATTAGTCGAATATACATAGTCAAAAATATATAGGATAGGAAAACAATATACTAGTTTGTTTTCTCCTCTAAAACATTCGCTATATATATCAGTGTTTCAGAGATTTTTTTCCCTACCGTATTGTTTGTTTTTAGAGCAAGGCTATGGGACTTTCAAAATGAAAGAGCGTGAACAAATGGGCAAATTTGCTTCCACTATGGGTGGAGAATGGACCATTTTCATCTACTTTTCCCCCAAAATCTATCGGCCACTCTTTCATATGAAAGAGTAAGTGAAAGTCTTCTCTAAGCGTCAAAAGTTCAGCAGCTTCTACAGAAACGTCAAATGATTAGCCGCTTGTAATGAAAAATGCATAAAACGTCAAATATTCAGCCACTTATGATGTAAATGAAGTGAAGCGTCAAATGATCAGCCGCTTTTGGGTTTTTTTTCCTCAAGCGTCAAATGATTAGCCACTTATGTTTTTTTTTCCCTCAAGCGCCAAATGATTAGCCGTTTTTGGTATTTTTTTTTCTCAAGCGTCAAATGATTAGCCGCTTAGACCCTCTTTTTTTTTTTTTGCTCCCACAGTCAATTTTACACACTTTCAGTTAGTCTCTCTTTCAAAATGAAAGTGATAGAGTGCAAAAGCACTCTACCCATAACTTGTTCTTAGTTGAGACTGCGTCGTACATGCCCACTTTCACAACGAAGAAAAATGTTAGAGGAAAAACTAAGAAAGGCTACATTTCACCCACTATGTAGGACTTAAGCCCCGTTTGGGATTGATTTTTTTCCACCAAAAGCACTTTGCAACGAAAAAAAAAAAAAAAAAAAAAAAAAAATGTGTTTGGTAAAAAAAAAATCAAAGTGCTTTTGGAGAAAAGCACTTTCATTTTAGCCTGCTTTTAAAAGCTACTCAGGAGTAGCTTTTAAAAGCAGTAAAAGCAGAAGTTGTGGACCCACCTAATTTTAATTAGTTGATTATCCATTTTAGCCTTGTTATTTTACTAAAATGACAAATTTACCCTTGAATATTGTGCACATATTATTATATTCCCTATTTCAATTTTTTCACTCTTTTTTCTTTAAAAATAAGATAATCACCATTTATATTTATTTAAATATTTTGGAATTAAAAATACAATTTATTATAATTATATTGTATCTTTCTAAAAAATAATAAAGCATGTCTATTTTCGTCATTAACTACATCATCAGCACTTTTGCATTACAATTTACCAAACAGAATTTACAGTTTGTTAGTCAGGCAGCACTTTCTACATTATAATTTACCAAACGTCCAACTGCTTTATTTTCACAGCACAGCACAGCAACGCACAACACAGCACAACAGAAAATCACTTTTGTAAAACTCACCGCAATCCCAAACTCGCCTTTAATTTAACTACTATAAATACAACTTCCTTCTTTTACCTTTGGAAAAACCCATTCTTAAGAACGGACCATTGGCTGGAATAAAAATGGGACGGATCTGGGAGGGACATATACTAGCATTTTTCACACGAACCTGACTGTCTCGGAAAAAGACGTTGGGA
>JAJJMA010041319.1:0-11643 GCA_023529015.1 Papaver nudicaule
AAATCACTAGTTT
Organism: Papaver nudicaule; assembly: GCA_023529015.1. Taxonomy (NCBI): domain Eukaryota; kingdom Viridiplantae; phylum Streptophyta; class Magnoliopsida; order Ranunculales; family Papaveraceae; genus Papaver; species Papaver nudicaule. The sequence goes on from JAJJMA010041319.1 coordinate 14, forward strand.
TTATTTTTATGATTAGAGTTAAATTAAATTTTACATTGACAAAGGGTGTATACATAAGGGGTCGTACAGTGTGACACAAACATAATGGGCTCCTACAAATATAATGAATCCACACACTATATTGTTTTCAGCAAATAAGAGCCAAAATACAGTGAAATCCTTTGTCAACGTAGAATTACTCTAAAATTTAATCTAGATCAAATTTTTAGTATGAGATATGTTTTTGCGAAGAAGAAAAGGGAAAATTTTGAAAACAGTATGGTTTTGGGGTTTTGATACCCACTAGTAAGTTCCATATCCAATTTTTCATCTTCTTCCCTGCTATATGGGTCTCAACCGTATATTTGTCCATCTTCACTCTTTATTTAAATAAAAGTCTTTTGTTTATCCCTTGTCTTATTGTCCTTGAACTCATATTTGGCCCAGTAGGCATGGTATCAATTCAACTGGAAACAGGTTGTCCATCTTCGTGCACTTCAAGTGGAGTGTGCCAAACTAGGGAAATTCTCATATATTCAGGCCTGCATAATAATAATAATAATAATAATAATAATAATAATAACATTGTATTAAGAACAACATAAAAGTTCATACAGAGGAAGGAGGGAGTCTAGCAACAAGCTGAGCTCCAACCCCTCGGGGACATCCGATAAAATTGGAACGATACAGAGAAGATTAGCATGGCCCATGCGCAAGGATGACACGCACAAATCGAGAAATGGTCCAAATTTTTTTGAATAGGCGTCGCTATTCAACAAGGGGTTGGAGCTCAGCTTGTTGCTAGACTCCCTCCTTCCTCTGTATGAACTTTTATGTTGTTCTTAATACAATGCCTTTTTCATAATAATAATAATAATAATAAAATAAACCTTACTTTGCACAAAACAGTTAAAGGTTCGCTCAGAGAAAGACAAAAAATAAATTGCGAGTCAAACCTGACAAATATTGTGAACAGAGTGAGGTTCAGCTTAGAAGTAAACGATAATATGTGAGTCAAACTGATCTTTATCAAAGTCTTTTTTTTTTTTTTGGAGATTCCTCTACCAAGTAGTTCTCTTTTTTTACGTCAAATCGTATTAGTTTTTTATAACATAAACTACAAATAAGATGGATATTTGGAAGTGCCGAGAATTACCTGAACCAAACTGAAATTGCCTGCGAGACTTCTAGTATTGAGTCTAGAGGCAACAAAGAAAGTCCTTTGTTAAAAGTTTTATCAGTGGTCTCAAAGAAGAAATCAGAACACAGGTGTTAATGCATAACCCCACTACCTTGGCCCATACATGCTCTTGCTAGGATGCAGGAAACTGTAGTCTTACAGAATAAACATGCTAAACCAAGTTATAGATCTTTTACTCATAATTTTCATACCACTAGACCTCAGTCTACTACCACTTTTCCACCACCTCCACTTCACACTCCTTATACACCTAATTCTACAAACAAAACATTCACAGCCAGCTCTAAAACTAGCCCACCCTCCCTTCCCATAAAGAAAATTAGTCATGACCAAATGGACCTTAGAAGAGCAAAAGGTCTATGCTACTATTGTGATGAAGCTTTTGTTAAAGGGCATGTATGTAAGAAGAAAACTATGTACATGGTTGTTGGGGAGCTTATTGACTCAGAAGAGACTGAAGGTTCAGAGGAAACTTTTCAGGAGGTCTTGAACTCTCCAGTGGAGTCTGATATGGAAGTTTCTCTTCATGCTCTCACTGGTACTGTATCAGCTGAAACATTGCGAATACCAGGAGTTCTCAAGAAAAAAGCCATTTTTATTTTGATTGATACAGGTAGCACTCACAGTTTTCTTGACATTGATTTGGATGTCTCTCTTCAGTGTATTATACAGCCTACTCAACATTTACTGGTGACTGTTGCCAATGGTGCTAAAACTGTTAGCATTGGAGTGTGTTGTCAGTTGAGATAGACTATGCAGGGCTACAATTTTTGTGAAGATATATATCAGATTACTACCTCTTGGGGGATGTGACATGGTATTGGGTGCTGATTGGCTGAAGAAATTAGGTGATATTATGCTTAATTTCTCTAAGTTACTTATTTCTTTTCATTATAATGGACAACCAATTCTCTAACCGGTGTTTCAAGCAACACTTCTCTTTTATCCATGACTAGTACTGTTGTTAAAGATTTCTTTAAGAAGCACACCCATGGCATTGTAGGCCAACTCTTTTCTGTTTCTGCTTCACCACCACACCAATCTGTTCCACCTGTCATTTCTCAGTTATTAGATAAATTTCATGATGTTTTCACTGAGCCACAAAGTTTACCTCCCCAGAGAAGTTTAGATCATAAAATAATTTTGAAACCAAATTCTGAACCACCAAATATGAGACCATACAAATGTTCATATATTCAAAAATCTGTCATAAAAAACTTGGTTTATGAAATGCTTTCCTCATGTATCATTCAACCAAGCCATAGCCCTTTTGCTTCACCTATACTGCTGGTTAAGAAGAAAGATAATACTTGGAGATTTTGTGTTGATTATAGGAAGCTAAACAGCATTACAGTGAAGGATAAATTCCCTATTCCCATAATTGATGAGCTGCATGGAGCTAAGTATTTTTCCAAGTTAGATCTTAGATCAGGCTACCATCAAATTAGGGTGCATTCTCCTGACATTCCCAAGACTGCTTTTAGGACCCATCAAGGTCATTATGAGTTCAGAGTTATGCCTTTTGGTTTGACAAATGCTCCTGCTACCTTTCAGGCCTTAATTAATGAGGTGTTTCAACCTTTTCTGAGAAAATTTGTGTTGGTTTTCTTTGATGATATTTTGGTTTATAGTTCCATTTTACAAGACCATACTTCTCATCTGGAAGGTACTCTCAAGCTTCTCCAACAACACCAGCTATTTGCTAAAAAAACTAAATGTTGTTTTGCTCAACATGAGTTAGAGTATTTGGGGCACATTATTACATCTCAAGGGATGGTAGATGATCCAGCCAAGATTGAATGCATGGTTAGCTGGCCTGTTCCTAAGACCATCAAAGAGCTCAGGGGTTTTTTGGGCCTCACTGGATATTACAGGAAATTTGTTAAAGGATATGGGATGATTAGTAAGCCTCTTACTGACCTTTTGAAGAAGAATGCCTTTGAATGGTCCAATGAAGCAACTCAAGCATTCAATCAACTCAAGGAAGCCATGACCAGAACACCAGTATTGGCCTTGCCAGACTTTTCTCTTCATTTTGTTATTGAGACTGATGCTTCTGGCACTGGAATTGGAGTTGTACTGATGCAGTTGAACAGAGCTATAGCCTTCTTCAGTAAGTCATTGGGGCCTAAAGCTAGGAGTTTATCCACTTATGAAAGAGAACTTATGGCCATTGTGCAGTCAGTAACTAGATGGAGGAATTATCTTATGGGTCATCATTTCATCATCAGGACTGGCCATCAGAGTATTAAATTCTTCTTGGAACAAAAGATTACTACTGGTTTACAACAGAAATGGTTAATCATTCTAGGATTTGATTATGAGATCAGTTACAAGAAGGGGGTGGAGAAAAAAGTAGCTGTTGTACTTTCCAGAAGAGATCATTCTGAAGGGAGCTGTAGCCAAATAGTTGTGTCTGGTCCTTCTTGGGTTCAGGATATTATAAATAGCTACGTACATTGATGATACTTTTGCTCAGCACATCATCACTCAGTTCTCAATAACAGATGATGATGTACCTCATTTTTCTTACAGTGGTGGTGTCATCAGATACAAAAACAGGCTATATGTGGGTCATCATGCTAACACAAGACATCACATTCTGCAGTCTATTCACTCTTCTGTCATTGGGGGGCACTCTGGTATTCAAGCATCTTATGTCAAGGCAAAAACCTACTTTTATTGGCCAGGTATGAAAAAAGATATCACACTTTTTGTGGCTCAATGTGATGTTTGTCAGAGAAATAAGGGAGAGTTATCACATCCTGCTGGGTTGCTACAACCACTGCCTATTCCTGAACATCCCTGGCAACATATCTCAATGGATTTCATTGAAGGATTACCCATGAGTGAAAGGAATCCATTGTGATGGTGGTGGTGGATCGCCTGACTAAATATGCCCATTTCATCAGTTTGCACCATCCTTATACAGCTGCAACTATAGCTACAGATTCATCAATCACATCTTCAAACTCCATGGATTGCCAGCTTCCATCATCTCTGACAGAGACAAAGTATTCACTAGCTTCTTCTAGCAAGATCAATTTAAAGTTTTGGGTACTGAATTGAAGCACTGTATGGCTACTCTCCTCCTCATTTTTCTTTTCCATGCACTTCTACTACCACTGTGGCAGCAGTTGAAGACTACATTAAACAAAGGGATGCTATGTTGGACATCTTAAAAGAAAACTTGCAGAAGGCTCAGGAAAGGATGAAATGGTTTGCTGATTTGAGAAGGAAAGACAGGGAATTTGAAGTTGGTGATTTGGTCTACGAATTTGAAGTTGGTGATTTGGTCTACCTGAAGCTCCAACCATACAGACAGACTTCTGTTTCACTTAGAAAGAACTTCAAGTTGTCAGCTAGATACTATGGGCCTTTTCCAGTGATTCAGAAGATTGGGGCTGTAGTATACAAACTGCAGCTACCTCCACATCTAGGATTCACCCTGTATTTCATGTATCTCAGCTGAAGAAGAAGTTTGGCAGTGAATCTGTTCCTTCGCCAACTTTACCAGTGGTTGATCATGAGGGTCAGATTGTAGTGGAACCTGAAACAGTGCAGACACTAGAATTATTGAGAGAAATGGCCTCCAAGTGGAACAACTTTTGGTGCAATGAACTAATTCAACTCCAGAGAATGCTACTTGGGAGGACACCTTACACATTAAGGCTCACTTCAAAGATTTTCTTCCTTGAGGACAAGGAATGTTTTGAGAGGGGGGTATTGTCATGTACCTAGCTTTGGATGTGAGTAGTTGATGTAGCCCTTATCCGGTTGAGTGGGTTGGCATTAGCATTTCTTTTATATTCGTTGGTTAGTTGAGGCTTAGCCTGTGTTTGGCTTCCACGTGTCTTCACGGTGTGGGGTGAGGACAGGGGTGTGATATTTAGTCTCTCCCTCTCGGTTGTTGGGGATTATCCAGATATTTTTAATGCTCTCTGTAATGGCTTATACCATAGTTATTTTTATTTTCTTCAATTGAATTCTGTTTTTATCCAAAATTCATTTAACTTTACAATTTCTGTTCCTCAATCCATTGTAATTTCATTTATCTGTTCAATTCTGCTGTCTTGAGTATTGGTTACTAGGTAAACCATTACAGAAAGATAATAGTGCGAAGAGTATACACAATGTAGGCATATGCAAAATTCATTTAATCTTTACCTTAATATTAGTTTCAACATTGTCAAATTTCTCATTAATTGTCGTATTGTAAGCTAGCTAGTGGTATATAAAAATATATTATTATTATAATTAAAATAAAAATAACAAACTTTGGTTTTTTGTTTCAGGAATAAAGATAAAGAATTGTGTGTATTGACATACAACCTAATGTGAAAGGAACAAAGCATTGTTTTTCATATATAACAAATGCTTGTTGTATATAAAAAAAAAGGGAAAAGTCGTAGAATGCCCCAAAATGGAGTACAACTGTTGAGTTTTGACCCACCTCTGAAAAATTCATCCAAAATGCCCCAAAATTCACTATTCATCATCCAAATGCCCCAAAATTCAGGTTTTTTCTGTGGGATTTGGATGAATTTTGGGGCATTTGGATGATGAACAGTGAATTTTGGGGCATTTGGATGAATTTTTAGGGGGTGGGGCAAAACTCAACAGTTGTAGTCCATTTTGGGGCATTCTACGACTTTTTCCTAAAAAAAACAACCAACCCATCAATAACGCGCTTAATCATCCTGGCTGATTTGGGGGCGAGCTGATTTTCAATGGGGGCGAGTCTGAGTCGGCACTAAATGACAAAATAGGGATGTTCACTTGGTAATCACATAACCCCATATCCACCATAATTAGGATTAGAGGTAATGATTAGGATTAGAAAGTTAATTTATAAATAATCAAAAATGTTATATTATTAATTACCCAATTATATTGGGATTAGATAGTTGGCCATTAGCACCACTACCACCTTCATTATCACCACCACCTCCTCCAATTCCACCACCGCCACCACCACCACCACCACCTTCATTTTCACCATTTCAAATTCTAATTACGCTCACCACCATCACCTTTATTATCACCACCACCACCTCCAATTTCACTACCACCACCACCACCACCACCACCACCTTCGTGATGAAAAATCGTCATGATTCAACTTATAAGCATGACGATAAATAGAAAAATCGTCATAGTTCAACATACAACCATGACGAGTATACAACAATTGTCACACTATGTAAAAAAATCTTGACGATTTAGCTTTGAGAAAAATCACTCCTCTGCCAAAAAAACAAGTTAAATCGTCGCACTATGTAATAAAATCTTGACGATTTGGCTTTGAGAAAAATCACCCTCTCCAAAAAGAACAAGTTAAATCGTCACACTATGTAATAATATCTTGACGATTTTCAAGTCGTAATGGATTTGCTCCAAACCATGACGATTTATGAAACCATAAAAACAAGTTAAATCGTCGCACTATGTAATAAAATCTTGATATAAATCGTTATGGTTTTGAGAAAAATCGTCACAACAATATTACACGACAACCATTATGAATATACAAAAATCGTTATGATTTAAAACACAACCATGACGATTTACAAAAGTCGTTATTGTTCCACATATACCTTGACGAGTATACAAAAATCGTCACGTTAATTGTTTACAACCATGACGACATAAAAATTACAATACCTACACTACACACTACTTCTCCCACACAGTATGCTCTATAACGGTGTCCAGGGTATATGAATGTCAAGTGTTTATTCCTTGTTCACAACCATGACGACATAACACAAAAGTCGTCATGGTTGATAGTTTATAACCATGACGATACAAATTACATTATATGAATATACCTCCCTTGCTGGTCATTATATTACCATGTTTTGAGTTCCTTCATTCCAGCTAAAATTTTCTAGATCATTAATCTGTCCACTACAGGATAAATTTTATCAAGTGGGTCTATAACACAACAATCAGGGTGACCTTCACAGTACCTGTGAGAAAATTCAGCATATTAGAAAGAAATGGTCAATCTCGTACTCATATTGAGTGATTGTGCTTTCAATTTAAACATCAATTACCTCTTCAATTGGTTACGAAATAGCATGTGTGATCAAACTTAAGAAAGAACATAAAATTACCATTGGTTACGAAAATGGAGTGCTTAGGTTTAGCAACAATCTGCCATCCATGATCATGTAGTTTAACAAAGAAGTCATCATCTTGACTTGCAGATACATACAAACAAGTTCCTCCAATGTCTCCCCAAGCTTGCAGAATCTCGCTAAGAGACGCATCTAATGAAGAAGCATCAAGCATGAAACAATCCAGAGAATACAGCATTGCCATCTCCTTAAAGAAGATAACCGATTTCAAAAAGAAAGCATTGACAAAAACTAAGTCACACAGAGTGGCCATCTTCCAGAGACCAGAAATTTACCCCCAAGTACCAGCAAATTCGCCAATTTGTCATTCTCTTATTGAGCTTCAAACTCCTCCCTTGCTCTTTGATTTACAACCTTCACATCCATGGCTACAGCAGCTTCTTGTAATCTCGCACATCAGACCCATAACAATCACAGTAAAACAGCAGCAACATCCTACAAAATCAACATATTCAATAGTCTAAATTGCATTGTTCAACAAACATTAGAGAGGAACAAAGCTGCAGGTACAAGATTTTTTGGACTACTTTCCAATTTCATTTGATACAAAAAAAAATCCCTAGAAATTGCAAAAGTTGAACTTTTTACTATGTGCAACAACAAGGTACTAAATACTATTGAGTCAAGCAGTAGAACAGACAAAGAAAAACCAAAGAAAGGGTAGTTAAGAGCTGACCCATTCTTCCTAAATCAACAAACTGAAAATTCTAAAAAAAATCTCTAACATCGTCAGAATTTACTGAGTTTTGTAACCATCTATCAAAAACTGATTGAATCAATTTTGCAAATAAATCGTCAAGACCAAATTAAAACCATGATGAATTTCGCTGAATATAAGAAGTTGGCATTTTGGAAGATTAAGAGAAGAATTTTGCCCTGCATTATTACCAAATAATAAGCAATCTAACTATTGAAAAACCCAATTGTTGAAAACCCAAAAAAGAAACCACAATTTTTACCTCTACTAACAGCAGCAGAAGAATTGTTGGTGGTGGTGATTAAGCTTCTGGATGAATCAATCGTCATGGTTATCTAACTGAGCCTGACGATTTTTCATGTTGTTTAAACTAGCCCGAAGAACTGAAGAACGAAATCCACCCTTTCTCCTAAGATTTAACCTCTAAATCACTCTTTGCCAACTATATTCGAAACTGATATCTCTGTGAACTCCAAACTTTCGCATTTTTCATATCCACATCGAAATCCAATCTCCTCAAATGTCCAATCGGTTTGATTAGAATTTCTCCATAATTGATTTTTAGGGTTCTAACATACAAAACCTAATTGATTTACATCATAGTTAACCCTAAAAATCAATCATAAAAATCATAATCGAGAAAATCCAGATCTGGTTTCTGGCTCTGGTGGTTGGGGTTGATTAGACGAAGAAGAAAAAGAAAATAAAATCGAGAGAGGACTGGTGGTGTTGGTGGCTTCCGGAAGACGATTTGGGGGTGGAATTAGGTTTCGTTGAATCCTCCTCAGGCTTTGATCAGACGCAAAGAAGAAGAAGAAGAAAACAAGCGAATGGTGGTTTTGGGAGTGGTGGTGGGATGTTATTAGGTTAGAGTGGTGCTGTTGGTGAGGTGGTGCTGGTGAGCGAGAAGGTGGTGGTGGTGGCTGTGGTGAGTCTTTTCTGTCGATGAAGGAGAAGCAGAAGAAGAAGAAGAAGAAGAAGAAGAAGAAGAAGAAGAAGAAGAAGAAAGGTGAAGGTAGAGAAATGGAAGTTAGAGATTTAGGGTGGGTTATTAGATTTAGGGTAGACACCCCCCTATAACTGAATGGGATACCCAAACTCATTGCTGACTCATTGCTGAGTCTGACTCGCCCCCATTGAGAATGGGCTCGCCCCCAGATTAATGAGGTTAATCATCGGTACTATTACATTTCTGGTTTTTAGGTAAACTTATAATATGCCAAAATGTATGTCATCCCACTAAACTTAAGTTAATGATAGAGATATTTAGAAAACTTGTCGTTGAAAGATAACAAAGAAAAGTAACAAACATTTATAAGTTAAACGGAGAGCAAAAGCGATTCGAAGAGAGCGAAGATTGTTGTTGACTCGATAACAAGATTGAGTAAATTAATTTACGTGATTCAGACCAAAATTCCCTTATTAAAACACTTCCTGAACATGCTCACAATCAAACCCATCATGTAACCTTTATATGTTCGCGAAGAACCTTATTTTAGTTAATGTTCTTAATTAATCACAAAGTTAAATTAAAAGATATCTCATGATCTTTCTTATAAGTTTCATTTGTGGGTAGGGGAAAGATTTTTACTATATTTTGGGCCCGATGGATGTGAAGTTTTAATTTGGATTTTGTGTCTAATGAATAATTCTCAATGTAAAATAAAGGTGTCATTGAATTTCGAAAAACAAAATAAAAAAATATAGGTGTCATCAACAAGCAGAAATCCCAGTTGTAACATAATATACCGTTAAAGTGTAACGATGAAACTGTAAAGATCAAAAATCAACATAACATAAGTTGTTGTCTTATGTTTGTGGAAGAAACGAAATAGTTATCTCAGTCTTATTCAACATTCAAGAAATCTGATGCTTTTATATAGGGGTGAACAAAAACCGATCCGGAAAACCGAAACCGGCTACACCGAGCCGAAGCCGAGCACAGCGGTATAGGTATAGGTACTGTATATGAGAACCGACCTTATTTCGGATTAGGACAACGGTACCAGCTCAATACCGAGCCGAGCCGAGCCGAAGTACCGATGATTATTAACCCTTCATCATATTTTAATCCCAGCCGTCCACCCCCTCTATATATACAAAAAGAAACAACCCTAAAATCATTTCTCTATTCTCTTCTTCTCTTTCCAGCGGCAGTTCTTCTGCTTCTCCTCTCTTCTTCTTCTCTGAGTCTAAGTTATCTAACCAGTAACCACTTTCTCCTCCTCTGTAGTCTACTAGTCTGTATAGAAGAAGCACTGATTATTGAAGAAGAAGCAAAGGTAAAACCCAAAATTCCTAATAATCTATCTGTAAAAGTTAAACCATATTTTGTTTTCATTTCTGATTCTGATTTTGTTTTCATTTCTGATTCTTTTGCAGATCTTAGATTCGTTTCTGATTGGGATTTGGGAGAAAACCCTTTTCGAACAAAGGTATAAAACCCTAAATTTTTTCGTTTATGTTTTTGATTTATGTTTTGTATAGACTGTAATTTGTGATTTATGATTTGATTTGCATGAAAGTTTTGATGATTTACAAGATTTATATTTTGATTTATGTTTTGTTGGATGATACAGACCTGATCTGTTGCTTGATTTATGTTTTGTTTCACATGTAATTTGTGATTATGTTTTGATTTGCATGAAAGTTTTGATGATTTACAAGATTTATATTTTGATTTATGTTTTGTTGGATGATACAGACCTGATCTGTTGCTCAATATTTTGCTTGATTTTATGTTTTGTTTCACATGAAAGTTGTGATGAATCTTTATCTGATGATTTATCTGTTGTGTTGTGTAATTTATCTAGCAATGAGTCTAGCAGAGCACTTTGAAAGGTTGGATGATGCATTTGTGAAGTGTAAGCATTGTGGTCTTGTGATTCATGCTGATCTTAGGATACATGGAACCTCTAATGTTAGAGTTCATTATAAGAGATGCAAATTTATCCCCCATCCCAATGTAGTTGTGAACTGGCAAGGAAATGGAGTGGCTAATGGTGGTGAAACCCAAAGGAATGCATATCACAATGGATGAAATTAGGATGATATGAACTTGTTGTTTTTAGTTTCTTTATTTCAGTTGTGTTTTTAGACTTGTAAGAACAATGATTCAATGAATGTGTTTGGCTTTAAATGTAACTCTGATTCATTGAATATTAATGAAAGTGTTTGGTTTTGAATCATATATTCATGTGTCTTTTGTTTTAAATTCTTGTTGAATAATATGTGTTGAATGTTGAAGTTGCTCTGACTTGTTGGCATGTATTAGGATACTATGATGGGTGATTCTTCAAGCCAGTCAGTTGCAGTGACAAGTAAGATGTCATGTCCCTCTGCCTCTGGAGCTCCTACACATTCTACACCTCCACCTCCTCAAGCTCTCAATGCTAGTGAAGCTGCAGCAGATACTAATGAGACTCTACCAGTGAATCCTCAAGCTGTTGATGTTTCACCAACTCAAGTTGCAGATGCTACTGGAGGAACCCAAGGTGCAGGCCGCAAGAGGAAGTCAACTAAAACCAAGTCATCTGTTTGGAAAGAAATGGAAAGGGTTGATTCAGAAACAACCAACTGCAAGCACTGTGGTGGTTCTTTTGCTGCTGAC
>JAJJMA010041344.1:0-41339 GCA_023529015.1 Papaver nudicaule
CTTCTTCTTCTTCTTCTTCTTCTTCTTCTTCTTCTTCTTCTTCTTCTACCTTTATAGGTCTTGAAGAACTTGCTCCCCTTGAAAAACTTGATCCATTCCTAACGATTCCCGCTTCCCGATCTTTCCTTGTATTTTCTTCTTGTTTAGCCCTTTTCATTCCAATTGGTCTTGCCATCTCCTTGTATTTCCAATGACGTTGTCCATTAGGTAGAATTTCGACACCATCAACTAATTCACCGGGAACATGACCGTTTTGGCTAGGATCACCAATATTTTGCTCATTAGTTAATTCATAATCATATCCGGGGAGAGTTTTTCTTAAAACTTCGTAGCACGCATCAAACTTGAATGGAGCTTTGTTGGCATACATAAATTGATCTCGACCTTCTCGGACCTAAACAAGAAGAGTAGTAGTAAAAACGTTAGTATGCTTTCTAATTAAAAACTATTACGACTAACATTATGGGAAATATTTAATAGCTTACCAAGTCTTCATGTGATGAGCCACTTCTATTTTGTCGGTAAATACGGCCAAGAATTCCAACATACTCCACAACTTCTTTTCGAATGTGGTTTTGCCATCGATTTTGAATCGAACGTTCATCTCTTTCATTAGGATTTCCTGTACATCTCTTAAAAAATGCAAAAAAATTTCCCCAAAATTGAGATCCATTTTGTGCGGCACCAACGGTTCCATCGCATGATACAAAAATAAAACAATTGGTAATGGCAAGATCTTCCTCAGGAGTGAATTTCTTAGCCACCATTTTGATTTGGTGATGAAAAAAATTTGAAAATTTGAAGGGAGAAAGAAAGAATCAATAGAAACAAGATTGATTGGGGTGGATTTGTCAAAGAGAGTGAATTTTCTTATATAGAAGAGATCCCAACGGATAGTTTTTTTGAATTTTGAAAGAGTCGTTGGGGATCTGACGGTCATGAAAAAATAGAAAGATGGATGGTTAGATGTTGAGGTGTAGAGGGGGTGTAAGGAAAAAAAAGGTAAAACGGTAATATTTATGGGACGAAAATCCAATTCCCGCATGACTTCTGGGCGGAAATTGGATTTCCGTAAAAAGTTTTCTGCGGGAATTGGATTTCCGCCCTGCGGGAATTGGATCTCCGCCTCACTTCTCTATTGCTATTGCCTGCTACGGATTGGTAGCAGGCAATAGAGAAGTCCATCAATTTCTCTATTCAATAGAGAAATTTTGCACCATAGTAGTTGCATTTCCCTATTCAATAGAGAATTCTCTATTAATAGAGAACCATAGTGCTTGCTCTCATACTTCTAGCTAACTAGACCAGCCCTTATCGGTTACAACAACATAAATTATTGTCAAACTTCCTAACTAACTACTCATCACTTCACCAAGTGGGTTAACCATTGATGTGGTTCTCTTTTTTGCTGATGTGTACTAGAATACAAAATACTCCCCCATTGAAAAAGGATATTTTATCCTTGTCGATAAATTGATATTTTCTTATCTTTTTCTCTTTTGTTCTTCTTCAGAGAGTACTCGAGAGTTAAAAGACTACTAGTATTAGGGAAAAAAGAAAAAGAGAGAAATCTACAAATTTTCCCTGACACACTTCTGATCTCCCATTTGCTCATTTCTCTCACCATCGATTTGTTATCTTTTATTATCATCACACAGAGAGAAAAAGAAAGAAAAGAAGAAGACAGTGCTTTAATGGCCGTAGAAGAAGAAGAATCTTTTGCTGGTTGTTGCAGCAACTATAACAGTACCAGTACCACTACTCTCTGTTTGGGAAAAGATTGATTCAGATGAGTCGAGATTCGAGATTCTGTTTGTTTTGATCGATTTGGATCAGTTCTTGGAGTTTCGAAGAGTTTTCAGTTTTGATTACAGAGATATTTTCTTGATTTCTTTTGATAAAAGTTAATTACCAAAATTAGTTAATAAAGGTAAATTTTGTGTTCTTGCCTTTTTTGGTGATTCTGAAGAAACAAACATTTGTTTGTATATTTGGTAAGGATTTTCTTTAGGGCAGATCCGATCTGATTATAGTCTAGTCTATTGAGTTTTGGATTGGAGATTTGTGATGGCGAATCGAAGAGATATAAACAATATTCTATACGATGTAGCGTTAGAATGCATAATGGATCGAATAGATGATGCAAGAGATAGAGATTCAATATCTTTAGTATGCAAGAAGTGGAATTACACAGATGCTTTAACTCGGAAACATGTTACGATTGCGTTGTGCTATACGACTACACCGAGTCGATTGAGTAAAAGGTTTTCGCATTTGGAGTCATTGAAATTGAAAGGGAAACCTAGAGCTGCAATGTTTAATTTGATACCAGATGATTGGGGAGGATATGCTGGTCCATGGATTAGAGAGATTTCTCAGTCTTTTAAATGTTTGAAGTCGCTTCATTTCCGAAGGATGATTATTACGGATAATGATCTTGAAATTCTTGGTACATCTCATGGAAGTAGGCTTCATACTCTTATGCTGGACAAATGTTCGGGGTTTTCTACTGATGGACTTTTGCATATTACGCGGACTTGCAGGTATGTCTTGATTATACAATTTTGTGTTTCTGAATTTTGGTTGAATATGTTTGATTGGAATTAGTTTTGGTTATGAAAATTGCCTTTTTGTTATAGTAGATTAATGAAGTTCAAGAACTAATGTTCTAGGATAAAATGAAAATTGCCTTTTTGTTATAATACATAAATGAAGCTCAAAAAAATATTTACTTCTAGTGATGTGAATGATAGCGGGTAGTGTAAATGACAGCAACTTAGATATTATCTTTAGTGGCACATTGGTAGTATAGGTTGTCTTGGTGTTAGTGAGGATTGATGGCTATAGTGGAGGGTGCTCGCACTAGTAGTACCGACCTGCTGACTTTGACGCATCATGGGAGATTTGAATCATTGATTTTTGTAGCAGCGAGGGATGGACAAATGGAAAACCATGCTGACATGAAACTGTGAGAATGTATATTCACCTCCACATCCAATGCGTTTCATTACAGCTTTCTCCATCTCCTTGCTCGAGTAGGAAAGGCTCCTTAAAAGATATTTTCCTTAGCGTTTTACTCCTTTTTAGGTAGCTTTTCCATGCTTATTTCAGGTGCTCAGTTTATATGTCTCTTATCCTCCCTTTAGGATCAGTTATGTATTGATCCACATTGTATTTAGCTATTTGTATTGGAACTGCATAAGACACAACCGCACAACCAATGATGGCAATACCAACAGAATTAGGAAAGCTGATGCATTTGTGTTTCATGGTTCTACTTAATTCTAATCACTGAACGAAATCACGATGGATAAATTGTGGACTATAATCAAGTTGACAAGTTGAGGGAGAAGAACTGCAACTGAAAGCAAGCGTGTATTGTTTTTTTTTTTTTTTTTTTTTTTTTTTTATGATTTATCCCTTTCAGGATTTCCTTTTATTAACATATTTCATTGCGGCATATCTTCCATTGGTTTTGTCTTCTCTCAGTTGTCACCTGAAAGTGTAAAGCCTTTTTATGAATCTTGCATAAGTATTGTCCAAAATCTTTTGTTCTTGTTCTTAAGTCGAAACTTGTGCAGCATATTTGATGATTTATCTTCTTAGGTGCATCCTTGACATTTTATGGTTGAAGTTACTCTTATTGACATGAGAACTGAGAGGTGTTACATGAGTATCAAAAGCAACTACCACTCACACCTACCATAACGCGCACACTTAGAAACCTTATGTCTACTGATTGATAAACTCTTTTTGGGTGAGTGAGAAATTCTTTGAGTGAATAGGACAGTGGTTTCCACTGGTACATCATGGTAGTTGTAAGTGGCCGTTTATAGTGGTATTAGTATATTAGTTATTGATCTAGATATTTTCCGTACGTTACTCAAGCATCTTGACATTTTTTTGTTTGTTTGTTTGAATCTACTGTTTCTAGAAATTGTTGCAAAGTAATGTCAACATTTTGACTTACATTACTAAGCTAACCAGCATCTTGCTTTCATATTGTTTGCTTAACAGAGCTCTGAAAATCCTATTTCTGGAAGAGAGCGCGATAGAAGAAAAGGATGGTAGATGGCTCCACGAGATTGCTCTACACAACACAGTGCTAGAGACACTGAACTTCTTTTTGACTGATCTAAGCAAGATTAATATCAGCGACCTTGAACTAATTGCCAGAAACTGCAGTAAATTAGTTTCAATCAAAATTAGTGAAGTCGAAATCCTTCAACTAGTTGGCTTTTTCCAGGCAGCTACAAAGTTAGAAGAGCTTGCTGGGGGTGCTTTTAATGAGCAATCAGAAAACTACTTGGCCATCTCTCTCCCCAGAACTTTGCGTTATTTGGGTCTAAGCTACATTGGAGCGGATGAGATGCACCTAATATATCCTTTTGCAACCTCACTGAAGAAACTTGATCTTCAATATACATTGCTTGATACGGAAGGTCACTGCCAGTTGATTCAACGATGCCCAAATTTAGAAGTTCTGGAGGTAAAATCTGAAATCTTTATGCTTTTACCCTTTTCTTTGATTCAGTATTTCCATTTCTCCTGCTTTAAATAGAGTTTTTTTTTTTTTGTTTCTGACGAGGCATGAAATACTCTCGTTGTTTCATCCTCTGTTTATGTTTCGCAACAACAGCTTTTATTGATGATAACATTTCATAGGCTGACCTTTTCAAGCTTCTTTTTTTCATAATAGGCAAGGAATGTGATCGGAGACAGAGGTCTTGAGATTCTTGCTCAACATTGTAAGAAACTAAAAAGGCTTAGAATTGAGAGAGGCGCAGACGAGGGTATGGAGGACGAACAAGGGGTTGTATCACAGAGAGGATTATCTGCACTAGCACAGGGTTGTGTTGAGCTGGAATATCTAGCAGTGTATGTTTCTGATATCACTAATGCATCGTTGGAAAGTATAGGCACTCACTGCAAAAGCCTGTGCGATTTTCGTCTAGTTTTACTCGACCGAGAAGAAAACATAACAGAATTGCCCCTTGACAACGGAGTCCGTGCTCTACTGATGGGCTGCCAGAACCTTAGGAGGTTTGCTCTCTATCTACGTGCTGGGGGGTTGACTGATGTTGGCCTCAGGTATATTGGGCAGTATAGTAATAACGTTAGGTGGATACTTTTGGGTTATGTGGGAGAAACAGATGAAGGACTTATAGAGTTCTCCAGAGGATGCCCTAACTTGCAGAAACTAGAAGTTAGAGGATGTTGTTTCAGCGAACGTGCATTGGCTGAAGCTGTTTTGCAACTGACTTCTCTGAGATATTTGTGGGTGCAAGGATATCGGGCGGCTCCTCAACCTGGCAGTGATCTTTTGCCCATGGTTCGTGATTTCTGGAATATCGAATACATTCCTCCAAGACAAGCGGTTCACAATGACGTAACTTTTGACCAGCCTGCTCAAATACTTGCTTACTACTCCCTTGCTGGCCAAAGAACCGATCATCCATCTACTGTTGTTCCTTGGATACGTGGTCCGTGAAGAAAAGTCTTAACAAACTGTAAATTCTTTTATACCTGATGACCTTCTTTCTGGATTTCTTTCTTCTTTGTCGTACCAAGTTACTTGTTCTCTATAAGGTACCACTTGTCCATAGGTCTTTCTGTTTTCCACATTTACTTCAGCATCAGAGATTTTGTTAGATGAATAAATTAGTTGAGCTCAAGTCTTGTTTTGAGTTGTCTGCTGTGCCTGTGCACATTGTTATCCCCCTTGATTAATAATAACAAATTTTATAGTAACTCTGTATACACTAAAAAGTTGATAGTGACCAAAATTTTATAATTTTAGTCGACTTCAAATTTATATGTGATCCAAAATCTTTCATGTGACTCGAACTAACGATGCAAAATTTACGAACCAAAAATTTGTCCACTAGTAACCTTGCCACACTATATGCAAAGTAGCAATACCCCAAAATCTAAGTTGTGACCGGAGTATGTCATCTGACCCAGAATCTATACCAAGGCCCCAAGATCTGCCGGTGAATATTCGGACTTCATCATCTTTCTCCATATACTCTTATAATACCTATACTATCAAGACCTCCCCCACAGAGAAGAACATAATCAAAAAGATGAGTAATACTAGTAGGAGAAACTCTGCAGAACCCAATTGTGTATACAAAAACCATAATGAACCAATTGAAGTTAGGGTGCAAGATTTGCTCTCAAGAATGACTTTGAAAGAAAAAGCAGGACAAATGACTCAAATTGAGAGAACTGTCGCTACTCATTCCGCCATCAAAGACCTCTCCATTGGTATATTTCTCTTAATCTTTTTATAATGAAATTCATTGCTATCTACTGTGACTAAATTATTTGTCTCTGGCTGGGTTTTTACAGGAAGTATTCTTAGTGGTGGTGGAAGTGGACCATTTGATAAAGCTTTACCTTGTGATTGGGCTGATATGATTGATTCTTATCAAAATTCAGCTCTCCAATCACGTCTAGGAGTTCCAATTATCTATGCAACTGATGCTGTTCATGGTCATAATAATGTTTTTGGTGCCACCATTTTTCCTCACAATATTGGTCTTGGAGCTACCCGGTTGGTTTTCTGAAATTATGTTGTTTCAACTTTCAAAATGGTAGTTTGTAAAAAGTTAACCCTAGTTTAATTCTCTGAATGGGTTTGTAGCGATGCTGATTTGGTCCGAAGGATTGGTGCTGCAACTGCTCTTGAAGTTAGAGCAACTGGTGTGCATTGTACTTTTGCTCCATGTGTCGCTGTAAGTTAATTATGATTCGTTCGACTTTGATATACAATTAGTGAATTGGACAAGGTAATCAAACTTTTAGCATGTGGTGGTGGTATATCCATACGGTCATTTTACCTAGACAAACGACTGAAGGATAACAATGAATACGGTCTCTTTACCCCCAAATACTTATACCTGCATTAAGTGGGGGTATGTCTGTGTTGACATAGATGATGGCTGCAAAATGTTTACAATATTGAGGAAATTGACAAGTAATGTGTCGAACTCATTGAAGAATGAATTGTGACAGGTTGCTAGGGATCCTAGGTGGGGAAGGTATTATGAGAGTTTCAGTGAAGATACTGAAATAGTTCAGAATATGACCTCTGTTGTTGCTGGATTACAGGGATTGCCACCTGCAGGGCATCCTAATGGCTACCCTTATGTAGCAGGAAGGTACCCGTTTTGTTTCTTATTTCATTTGCAGGATAGTTCAGTTGCCCTTCCTTGATGTACCAGTGCTTTGTTTGTGATATTATTATCATATTATCATCAAGTCTAACTGTAAGTCAGGAACAATTTGAGACAGTAATGGTACTGTAGAAAAGATGGCAGGAAACAAAAAGAAGCTTATTTCGTTTGTTTCATTGCAGGAATAATGTTATTGCATGTGCCAAGCATTTCGTTGGAGATGGAGGTACTGACAAGGGGATAAATGAGGGGAATGCCATATCATCCTTTAGCGACTTGGAAAGAATTCATATGGCGCCTTATCTGGATTGTCTATCTCAAGGAGTTTCCACAGTTATGGCTACCTATTCTAGCTGGAATGGTAGCAAACTGCACTCAGACTATTATCTCCTAACAACTATTTTGAAAGAAAAGATGGGTTTTAAGGTAAAGGATTGCTGCCCATTTGGTGATTTGCTATGTATTTGTTGTATGTGTCCTGAATTCCCAATGAGATGTGATATGCTAACGACTGGAAGTTTATGGGTGTGCTGCAGGGCTTTGTTATTTCTGACTGGGAAGGTATTGACCGACTTTCTCAGCCTCATGGATCAGACTATCGGTATTGCATTTCCGAATCAATCAATGCAGGAGTTGACATGGTAGACATCCAGATCCAGATTCAAATTTGAAAGCCTAGACTAATTAGAAAACATTCATGTTTCTTCCCTAGCTGAGAAACTTTGCAGGTGATGGTTCCTTTCAGATACGAAAAGTTCCTCGAGGACTTGATATTTCTGGTGGAATCGGGAGATATACCCATGTCTAGGATTGACGATGCTGTTGCAAGAATCTTGAGGGTCAAATTTATTGCAGGGCTTTTTGAACATCCACTGACTGACAGATCATTGCTAGATACCGTGGGTTCCAAGGTAAGATTCTGAGTTCCATATCCATGGAGCTCGATTCATATGCCTTTTTGAAATCATTTGGTAACATAGACTTAGTTTGTATGGCCCAACTAAGTCAGTACAATTAGACCCTAGTAATCTCCGCACATTCTGTTCTAAGAATCTTAGGAATAGGATAGTGCCAAAAATCTGAAAGGTACATGTGACATAACCAATTCAACCAGACAGCTTAATGATCTTTTTTCTTAATGATGTTGGGTTCAGAATCTTATATTCATGCAGTATGAAATTTGACATGTTATTCATCTCCAGGTGCATAGGGAATTGGCTCGTGAAGCCGTTCGGAAGTCCCTGGTTTTATTAAAGAATGGAAAGGATCCAAAGAAACCATTTCTTCCGTTAGATAGAAGTGCGAGAAGGATTCTTGTCTCAGGAAGTCATGCTGATGATCTGGGGTATCAATGTGGTGGATGGACAATGACTTGGCATGGAAGCAGTGGGAAGATTACAACCGGTATGCTTTACTATGCAAAAATTGCTGAAACTCAAACCTGAAGATGATTACTTGTGTAATTGCTTGTTAGGGTAGTTGTTCAACGTAAAAATGAACAACCAAGTAAAAATCAGATTCAAAGTGTTGAAAATGAACCATACCAAGTAACTTCGTGTCTATTTGAGTAGCTAACTGTGCTGGAATAGTTATATTACATAGAAATGTATGAAACGTAGTATTTTCCTCCAATCATTCATGGTGAAGTAATTTACAGGGACAACCATTTTGGACGCAATTAAAGAAACCGTGGGAGGGGAAACAGAAGTTATCTATCAGAAGTATCCATCACCTGACACATTTGCAGCTAAAGATTTCTCCTTCGCAATCGTTGTTGTTGGAGAAGCTGCATATGCAGAGGCCTTGGGTGACAATTCAAATCTGGAGATCCCTTTCAGCGGCTCTGATCTGATCAGTTTAGTAGCTACCAGAGTTCCCACATTGGTGATTATGATATCTGGAAGACCTCTTGTTCTGGACCCAGGGATGTTAGAGAAGGTCGATGCATTTGTTGCTGCTTGGTTACCAGGGACTGAAGGTGCTGGAATTGTGGATGTGGTATTTCGAGATTCTGAATTTGAAGGCCTTCTCCCAGTGACATGGTTCAGGAGGGTGGATCAGTTGCCCATGAATTCTGGGGATCAGTTCTATGATCCTCTGTTTCCCCTAGGTTTTGGGCTGAAGAAGTTGGGTGTGGAAAACCTCTCTATCGAGTAGCCTTTCACTGCAATCAAAGAGGAACCAAGGGGCACACTTCCTCCGAGCAAAAGCTGGGTACAGGACGAAGGAAGTCATCTGTCCACATTTTCAACTCAGCTGCTGGTTCGGTACAGTGCCACCCAGTGATTTGTTTCCCTTCAGCTTCTCCTTTCAATTGTTGTCTAGTGATAAGTTAAGTACCGAGGTCTAGTGATAACTAAAGTACGTATGTGTACTAACTACTAAGATGACTTAGATAACTAATGATATATGTATATTTGAAGGTTAAATAAATTATTTAAAAGTACGAGAATCTATGAGTGAAAAGGACCCCTTCAGAACACCTTCACAACCCATTCCACATCATTGTCAGGAGTTTTTTGATGGTCCTGGGAAGAGGGGTTGGTAGTATGTCCCATTGAGGAGTAATTGTATTAGGTAATACCTACTTATCCATTGCATTTACTCTCATCTATGGCATGATACCTTCCTTAGCATCACAAAGTTTCAATTCTTCAGAGCAGTTTCATCATCCAGCTGAATAGGTGAGAAATAATGGCTGCCTTAACATCACATAATCTCCACTTCTTTAAGGTTTTGATGCCTGGATATGATAATAATTTGGTAATCTCTCTCTCCCTCTCTCTCTTTCTCTCTTTGTATTTGTCTGTGTCACTAGCTAGATTGAGTTCATACACATTATTTGTTTGATCTGTCTAATGTTCAAGTGTGTGTGTGTGCCTGTTTAGATGATACCAGTGGTTGTCAGTAATAAACTAAAAGAGCTGATGGTGAGCAAAATGGAGAAGGAAACGGCTTTACTAAGAACAAGAAAGAGCAAGGATGTACTATGGAAAGTTGAAGTGAGTAGAAGCGATGATGGTACATGGTGTTTTAGTGGAGATCACTGGAGAGATTTTGTAAGCTTTCATGACTTGAACATTTACGAGTTCTTAGTGTTTGAACACACAGGCGACTTGCTTTTCAATGTTTGTATGTATGATTCGCCTTATACTAGTACGAGTGGATTCCCGCCAAGTATTGGTGAGAAAGAATTTCCATCGCCCACTTGTGGTGAGAACAGACATCATGTTCAAGAACATGAACCTAGTAAGTTGATCTATTTCCTAACACTTGAATATTTATTTACACAATTAAGTTCTGAATCTAAATATTAACTGAATTAACTAGGAAGCGAAGCTGTTAACGGTAATCTCCAGAGCAGATCTAGAAGTAACAACAACGCGTCGAAGAATTTTACCTGTTCCCCTTGCTTCACCACTATCATGGCAGAATCAAATCTAGTTCCTAGCATGCCTTATTTGGTGAGCAGATTTTTGTTAAAAATTGTTTAATTTCGTCAGTTAATACCCTGTCTTATGAATTTCTTACTTCTTGTTTTTTGGTAGAACATTCCTCAACCTTTTACGAGGAGTAACAATCTAGAAGAGCATGGTGGGAGTACAATCACCCTTAGAGATCGCAGACAACGAAAGACGTGGTCAGTGAAACTTCAAACATCTAGAGCTCGTCGTGATAGTCGTAGTGATGTTCGCACGCGCATGCTACTTAGAGATGGTTGGAGTGAATTTGCAATGTCAAATGGCTTGAAGTTGGGAGATACCTGCCTAATGGAGTTAGATCAAACTGCAAGAACAAAAGAAGGCCGTATTATCTTCGATGTTCGAATTTCAAGGAGTGCCGGCAACAGTTAATGATAATTATCATCTGGTATGATATCTGCATATCTCTTATTATAGGCAGATATCATACTCCATAGCACTACTGATAACCATTAGTTAGTATGTTCTGTTCTTAGCAGTAATATGAACTTGGATTAAGTGCTACTTAGAAAAAGTATGCAACCCTAAGCAGACTAGCTAGCTTGTAGCAATAGCTGTTTGCATAATTAACTATCTCTAAACTGCTGATTATGATGGAATTTGGTTTCGGTTATTGAGTTTTGATTTTGGTTTCAGTTTAGCTTATCTTTAGGCTTCTCAGTTGTTGGAAAATGAATGTTGCATATATTGAAGAATATCGTTTTTGTGCCGAGTTTGTAAAATGCAAAAGAATTTAGATGAGGTCAGATAAGGAATTGGTGTACAGAAGCAAGCCTTAGATGGGGGGGGAGGAGATGGATCATGGATGCTCTGTAAATTGTGTAATCATTGTTTAGGCGTGTTCGGCGAAGTGAATTTGATCAACACCTGTTTCATTATCCGTGATACTATGAAAGCCTTCCAACTTCTTTTCTCATTTCTACTTCACTGCTGTGTTAGTCTCCCAAATGTGTAAATCAGACACCAAATGCTGGTAAAAAAAACTTTTCCCATAAGTCTTGTTTTTCTGCAGAGTTCTTAGGCCTTGTTGTGTCATTTCTTGTTGTCCAAATGATTCAGCAGACAGCCAAAGTGATTGGACCTCCAATTACTTGTCCTCTCTTTATACATCGTTCATGCCTCTGCCCAAAATGACATTCCTTAGAACATGCGCCAACTCAACAAAGCCTGTAGCTAGCAGTAAAGTAATTTCACAACTCCATTGCTTGATTATACAGATTACATACAGATTACTAATGATGTGGTGACTAATATTGACAAAATGACTGATGTCAGATACTCATTAATGACTGCTGCAAACCAACTATAATTCTGCATTATCTTTGCTCTACTGATACAATTCCATGTGTATGCTGCTCTGACTAAGAGCAAGCACTATGGTTATATAATTTGCTAGACATTTCAGCCAAGAGCCAAGACTTTGCTGTGTGGAAGAGGCCAGATCTGTCTGTCTTGCTCCAGGGCCATGGCTTAGCTAGCGGGTACTTCCAATGGGGCAGCCCAAACAATGGTGGCCCTTTTGGCTTTATACACTGAAAAAACGAATTCCCGCCATCACACTAAAGAAAAAGAAAAGCGAAACGTTTTTCACCGAAAAAGAAGATCCCTCTTATCCCTTTCATCAAATAACCCTAGCTAGGGTCAATTGAACAAGAAAACCTTTCTAAATCAACCTGAAAATCCTAGAAGTTTCTCTTTCAATCAGTTTAGCGAAAACCCTAAAGCTCTTTCAAGGCAAGTTAGGGTTTCTTCTTCGTCTTTTTATCTTTCAATTTATTTTTCTTTGATTCTTGTATGCAACAATTTAAATTCGATTTATGCAATTCAAAATTATTTTTCAAGTATTTGTCAATTTATCCAATTACATAGTATGAACGGTGATAACAGCAGCATTAGATTCCAATTCGTACTCACTATTAACTGTATTTCTAATTTGTAAAGCAGTAACTTATGATGGTTCGTCGGGACAGTCGGCGTAGTTCTATACCTCAATTAGATGTTAGTGGTGCTGCAATGGAATTTTGAGGAGAGGGATCCTGCAATTTGGTTACCTAGTCAGCCTGATGATATGTATATCACATTTTGGCTTTGGATACTGGAGGTTTGATTTCTTAGTTTTCTTTGTGGGTTCAATTTGTATAGGACATGATCTCGTGCCGCTCATTTATGTTCATTTTCATGTTCATGAGTGGTTTATTTCAGTAATGATTTTGAGTGAAAAGTTACTTAAAGTGAATCCTGACTGTTTGGGACTTGTTATATTAACTCTTGATCACTGGATGAAACGTTAGGTAGTTTCTGAATGTTATTAATGCACATATCTGTTATCTATGAATCTCAAAATATTTGTCTGTTTAATTTGTTAGGGTCTCTGAAGTTCATTTGGTAGATGCTAAGCAAAAGAGAACTACGGATGAGGCGCTGGAAATTTCTAATGATAGCATAAGCAGCTGTCCTGTTCCCGGAGGAAGGCTTCACTTCATGAAGTTTGAATCTGGGAAGATTAACGAGTGCTTACAATTTATCCAATTCTAACGGCTTCAGTGTCGTGGTATATTGTTTTAGCCGCCCTTATTGTTTTCCAGACATAAAACACTGTTACTTGTTGATGATTAATTCATATTACAAATACATTTTTAATGTTCTGGGATAGATTCACCGGAATTGGGACTTAGAGATTTAAAACAATGATAATCTGACAGGATAACCTTTGCTATGTCAGATTATTAGCATTCATGTATAGTTCCACATTTCCATTGTGGTTCAGATGTCTCATGTTTCTTTAACCTTGAGTAGGCATTTTTCACTCGACTGATTGGTGTGTATGAGCAGGCAACAGGTAGCGGGGCACATGTGTGTGCAGACCTCTTTAAACAAAATTTTGGGGTTTGTCTTGACAAGGAAGCTGAAATGGATTTTCTAGTAGCTGGAGCGAACTCTTTGCTTAAGGTAAGAACTGAATAATGTTTTTGTCCTGGTTTTATTTGTTTCGAAATTCTTCCGAGATATAGTAAGCTAGAATACTTTGATTGTTTATTGGCTTCATTAGGACATCACAAGTACTGAAACTTTCCGATATGAAGTTTTCACGCACATTCAAGGCTAAAACGAAATTGTACAGATAGACCAAAACGATTTAATCCCTTAGCTTCTGGTTAATATCGGTTCTGGTGTTAGCATTATTAAGGTTATATATTTTTAAGTATCTGAAGTACTATATATATACTATAATCATTTTGGTCAATACCAAGTACTATATTCTTATGTTTTTTTGTTTTTGTTTTTTTTGTTTCTTTTTTTTAATAAATTGATATGGATATAGGTGAACGGAGATGGTTTATATGAATGGTTTAATGGGACACATGTAGGAGGTACTTATTTTGGCCTGGTGATCAATTTCTGGATCTCAATATGATAAATATGATATATAGACAAGTAAAATAAAAGAACTAACAAATTGCAATAATAATGGTATCTTTATAACTTAGGAGAAAGAGTTTACAACGTTTTCCTTCAAGGTTTTCTGTACCCTCTTGATTTTCTTTAGAACTCTTTTACTAGTATTCTTTTTAGTCTTCGTGTTCCATGCCTATGGGTACTCATCTGCCCCTTATTTATAGGCTAGAGCTACTTCTAAATATTAGTCGTTCTAAGAAACGAAATTCCCCCTATATTTGTAATCTTCTAAAAATAGGACTCCTAAGTTTCCTTCTAGGATTAGGAAACCACTTTTAGGACTACCAGGAGAAGTATTTTCTTAATTGTAAACCTAGGTATAGGGTATTTCAATGAGACTATACCCAAAAACGGTTCATACCTCCCCCATCAGGAGGCTTTTGGTCTCTCAAAAACACTGAACTAAGAGGTAGAGAAATGTGCTTTTTTTACTCAATCAATACTAATTTCATTAATAGCCAAAAGCAAAAACAAAATGTACATAGCATATGTAAACAAAGCTAAAGAAAACAAAACAGAGTACCAATTACAGGTACTCAATACAAGAGAGAATAATTAGCTAAAACGATAGTAAGTAAGATTAGGCGATTCCATACACCCCAAGAATGAAGGTCTGATAATGTACTCCATCACTTCTCCTTTTGTTAAACCATTTGCCAGCTGAAAAATTAATCTCTCTATAGCTATGACAAAACTTAACTTGAATAGCTTCACAAACTTTGGTCCATCTTGTTCTGACAAACCAAGGGATTTTTCCTGACATAAAATGCACTACAACAGACCTTGAATCAGAGTATATCAGTAGGTTTTCCACTTTCTTCTCCAATGCCCATTCTCCAGCTCCAATGACTGCCATCACCTCTGCCAAAAAGTTAGTAGCAACTCCTAAACCTCCTGATTTGCTATAATATACATTCATGTATGATCTCTACAGATGAAACCATAACCTGCTAGTCCAGGGTTCCCTCTTGAAGCTCCATCACAGCAAGCCAATACTTGATTTCTTCAGGCAGAATGAAATGTAACTCCTTAATGCTCTGAGCTTTCATTTTTCTGATACCAAGATCAAAATTCCTCAAGACTTGGTTATCATAACTGGTGTTCCACATTATCCCTTTCATCCTTATCTCACAGTCTTTTGTAAAAGATAGTATTCTTTTCTTGAAACTGTTAATGTTTGGAGTGATGTTATCAAAGACTACTGTGTTTCTGAGGAACCAGAGTTCCATTATGGTTATAGAAGCAGCTATCAACCATATTTCCTTCACTGCACTATCAAAGATAGTATTCTTTTCTTTTCCAGATTATTTCACTGAAATTGCAATGCCATAGTATATGGTCCATTGTTTCCTCTTCATTCCCACATAAACAACATCTAGAAGCCAAATTGAAACCTCTTTTCTTCATGTTATCATCTGAGGCACAAACATTTCTCACAATTTTCCAAACATTATTGAGGTTGTAGGGTGCGTTCCTGAATACCAAATATACCTAGCTTTGCTGTATTTTGGGTAGTGTTCTCTGCTGCTGATTTTGTAGAAAATTCTCCTGTGACAGTACAACTCCAAATTCTTTTATCTTCTCCATTAGAAAGCACAGGCAAGTCTTCAACACAGAAAAATTGTAACATTTTTCTTGGAATTCTCATTCCATTCTCAATCATGTCAGCAACCTTCATCTCAGAGTGGCTTTGTATAAATGAATTATCAGGATGCAATTCCTCTAGTGAATTTTCATAAATCCAGTTTTCCCTCCAAACTGAGATATCACCTTTGCCAACCAACCACCTGGAATTCTTTTTTACATCTTCAAAAACCCATTTAATGCCTTTTAAAATAGTAGATTTTTTTGTAAGAAGTATTCAAAGCACCATTCTTCATAAATTTTGCACATAAGAATTTTGCCCAATCTTCCTCAGAATTTAGCATTCTCCATACCATTTTCATTAGCAAAGCTTTATTAACAACCTCTAATCTTTTGAGACCCAGACCACCTTCTTCAAAAGGAGAGCAAACCTTATCCCATTTTAGAGTTACTATTTTTCTTCCAGAAGGATTACCAGTCCACAAAAAATTCATCATTTGCTCACAAACTTTCAACACTTTAACAGGCCACTTGTATATTGACATGTTATATATAGGTATACTGCCTAAGACATGTTTCGCCAGAGTTACTCTATCTTGAAAGGATAACAACATACCTTTCCAGCTTGCTAATTTGCCTTGAAAATGTTCCACTACCCCCCAAACATCATTAGACTTTATGCATCCTGGCTTCAATATGACCCCCAAGTATTTATCAGGAAAGTTAGACAAAGGCATTTCAAAGAAACCAACAATCTGTTGTTTCCTATCTTCAGTAACTCCACCTACAAACACCTTGCGTTTGTCTTTATTAACAACCTGTCTTGAAGCTAATTGGTAGTCAAGCAGTAGTCCTTTCAATTTTTCCAAATTTCTCTTATGACCATTGCAGAATATAAAGACATCATCAACAAAAAAGATATGAGATGGTTGAATCCCATTTCTATTAACCATTGCAGCAATCCTTCCATTTGTAACCATATTACCCATGGGTGATAGAGGATCACCCTGTCTTAACCCCCTTCCAACATTAAAGAAACCTGCAGGACCACCATTTACTAGCACTGAGAGCCTTGCAGATTTGAATAATACTTCAATCCATTTTATGCACTTGTATGAAAAACCAAATCTTCTCATGACTGCAAAAAGAAATTCCCAGCTAAGAGAGTCAAAAGCTTGGGTAATATCAATCTTCAATCCTACATTCCCTCCTCTTCTTTTCACATCCAATTCTTTAACCATTTCAGATGCCAGCATTATTTGGTCTTGAATGCATCTCCCCTTCACAAAAGCACTCTGTTGAGGTGAGATCACTTTTGGAAGTAAACTAGCCAATCTTGAAGTTATGATCTTTGTGAAAATTTTGAAGCCAAAGTTAGCTAGACCAATTGGTCTAAACTGATTAGCTTTTCTTGCACCTTTTATCTTAGGAAGTAAGAATATAAAGCTTGAATTCAAACCTCTAGGTATGAACCCCTTAGACCAGCAAAATTGAATCATCTTTACAACATCCTCTTTAATGATATCCCAAGCAATCCTATAAAAGAAACCAGGGAATCCATCTGGTCCTGGAGCACCGTCAGGATCAAGATCAAAGATTGCTTGCTTTATTTCTTCTGCAGTTGGCATTTTCTCCAATGTAATATTTTTTCTTCAGTTGTTACAGTTGGAATAGCTTCCAGTAACTTCTCATCTATTTGGACTTGCTTGTATCTAAATTTGTCTTCATAGTGCTTGACTAGC
Organism: Papaver nudicaule; assembly: GCA_023529015.1. Taxonomy (NCBI): domain Eukaryota; kingdom Viridiplantae; phylum Streptophyta; class Magnoliopsida; order Ranunculales; family Papaveraceae; genus Papaver; species Papaver nudicaule. The sequence goes on from JAJJMA010041344.1 coordinate 17,446, forward strand.
AAATCAGAAATCTCTTTTGCATTGGTTACAATAACTCCTTCATTTTCAAGCTCAACAATTGCATTATAGCTCTGCCTTATCTTTATATTAGTATGAAAGAATCTTGTATTTGCAGCACCCTCTTTGATCCATTTCATCCTTGATTTATGATGCATGGGGTCTCTGTTTTGCTTTGTTATCACTTCATGAATCTTTTTTGCTTCAAGTAAATGATTTAACAGAATAGTATCCTCTGGTGTCTGATCAGATGCTAAAGTGGCTTGGAAAACTTGTTTTTCTGCATCTTTAAGTTTAACTCTGATGTCACCAAACACATTTCAGTTCCAGTCCTTCAGAATTTGCTTTAGTCTTTTAAATTTGACTGAATATATAAAAGCTGGATTACCAATAACTTCTTCTTCCCAAGATTGTTGAATAACATCCAAGAATCCTTCATGCTGCAACCAAATTTTAAGAACTTTGAAGGGTACATTTTTTGGTTTTGGAATCCCTTCACTTGCTCCCAATAAAGGACTATGATCAGAAACACTATAACTCCAGCCATTTCAGGTTGAAAACTGCTCTGTCTAAATTGCACAATATTCTTCTTCTACCAATTCTGTTGTTGCACCAAGAGAATTCAATACCTGATTTTTGAGCTTCTAGTAACTCACAAGTATTAAGACAGTTATAAAATTCCAGCATTGAAGTTTGATTGAGATTTCTACCACCCTTCTTCTCCACCACTGAAAGAATAGCATTGAAGTCTCCATTAACTATCCAAGGAAGATCATAAGCCTTATTGCTCACCAATTCCTCCCATAAAGTTCTTCTTTCTACAGTAAGTACATTAGCATGTACACCAGTAACTAAAACTCCTCCTATATTAACAGTGATAGCTTGTCTTGAAACTGCCACTATACTGGGAGTAGCAATTGAAGCATTCCAGAATAACCATATATTTCCTTTTCTCCCATCCTCTGAGTTATGAATAATAGAATGATGCATACCTGGTAACTTGAGCTTTTTACAAAAACTTTCAGATTTTCTTATCTTTGGTTCTGCTATCCATAGTAATGTTGGACTAAATTGATTCACTAAACTCCTTACCTTGTCTTTAGCTTGAGATCTCCTCAAACCTCTGACATTCCAGTAAAGGATTCTCATCTACTCTTTGAAGTATGAGAAGTATTAGGGGGCCTTCTCTTCACCTTACTATTATCAACAACTTTCTTTTTAGCTTGTGCAACAGCTTGTGTCCTAGTTTGGATAATACTTATCACTTGTGCTGGAGTTAATGTAGCTTTTGCATTTTCTACCCCTTCTGGAATAGAATCAATAAAGATCACCCCATCAGGAGGCTTTTGGTCTCTCAAAAGCAATGAACTAAGAGGTAGGGAAATGTAGCCTTCAGCTGCTCTCTCGAGTACCACTTTGCTTACAAATCTTCCCGCAAGGACAGAAACAATTCTTGTTTCCCAACTCCTAGTCCTGCTGTTTTTTTGTCAAGAATCTGTATTTTTTTTGCCATTTCACTTGGAGATAAGTCTTGCACAACCGGTAACGATGGCGACTCCTTTTGCTTGTCAAGTGGTAAAAGTTTAAAGAGATTAAGATTCTCGGCATTTGTTGTTGAGTATGTCTTCATTTAGCTTGGCAGTTGTAGCTTAAAAGAATTAGTGCCCAAGGCATTGAGTCTAGTAACCAGCTCATTATCAAGGCATTTTCTTGTACCCATGCCTCGTATGTAGGGTCTGTGCGTGCTGGACATACCCTGCTTCCAGTTAAGTATCCAAGTTTTCCATTACCTATAATGTAAAGTCTCACACAATGAGACCAGACAAGATAGTTATCATTTAGCTTACAAGATATCACGTTGACATTCGTATTATCATTATGAGAAAAGTTTAGAGATGCTGAACTCCTAGAACTATTCTCAGAAGTTCCAGACGTAAATCTACTTTCAACTAGGCGAAAAAAGACAAACTTCACAGAAGAAAGCAACTTACAGACAACAATAGGATCTAACTTACAGATCTAAGCTACAGTAGATCTGAATTGGGCCTTCTCTTTTCTTTCTTCTTAGCTCTGATACCATGTGGAAACAAAGAGAGTGAATGAAAGAGTGTCAATCACCCACTGTTCCTAACACTAACACTAACTGTACAGTACAATCCACCATGAAACTCTCTCCAACAAATATCTCATCCCATTCTGATATCATCCAGCTGTGTAAGAATTGTATTCAATTTGCTCACCATGATGTAGATGCTCAGCGAATGATGTAGATGCTCAGTTCACTTTATGTTCTCTTGTTATCACCTGGTGGCAGGTTTGGAAAACCAGATGTGCAGTAGTTTAGTTTTCCAGCACAGATCTTTGAATCCAGATCAAATACATGCTTCAGTCTGGGGTCTTACAGGCTCATTTCATCAGTCTCATATATCTACTTCAACTTCTTGCCAGCCTCCACCAACTTTGTTTTGTAAAATTAACTTTGATGCTGCTTTAGATAAAACTCCTAATCTTGTTATAGTGTTGTTTTACGTGATCGCACAGGAGCATTCAAGGGAGACAGATGCATCCCCCAGCCATGCAATAGACGCTGAAAATGCAGAAGCTCCAGCTTTACTTGTAGCAGTGGACTTTGCCAAGGAACTGAAACTTAACAGGATAATTTTGGAGGGTGCCTGTCAGGTTATTATTCAAGCTACGTCCAATGACAGTATGCTCTGCGACACGGTATAACTCTAGTATGTTATCAGCTTGTGAGAAAACGAAGTTTAACTCTGTGCTAATTATGTTTGTCAGAATGTCAATAGAATGGCTAACAGCTCCCATTTAATACTTTGCTATTGTGATACTTTGCTATTGCTATTGCTATTGTGATACCAAGATTTCTCTTACCTTATTTCTGACATTAGTTTATAGCATGATAATTTGACAGATTTCTTATGATAAGATGACTGCTGTGGTTGCAACTTGGTTATGCAGGAGGACCAAATAAAGTTCAGAGCGGCAGACTAAAAAATTAATGGTAAGATCCTGATATCATGATTCTCAGTAATATTTATCACTATAAGTTTCTGATGTCATCTTTTGTTAATTAATCACTATGCATATCTATCATGGGATCAGGTTTGAGTTTTGATACAAAAGCTTCTTAAGCTAGCAAGCGGAACTGAGTATACTCCAGAAACATTGATGAACGAGTACATCAAGGGATTGGACATTCAGCTCCACCAATGTTAATACACCATCTCATCCTAAAGGATTCTTTTTTTGAAGCATATCTCATCCTATTGGCTACATACGGTACCTCCTCGTTTTCTTTCATTTCACAGTTAATTGCTCTTTCAATTTGGACTTGGAGTTCGATTGTGTGCACTCTCCAACGAGAACACTTGGTATCCACGTTGTTGCATGGTCCCGTCAACTATGTTTGCGTGTCTACACCGTGTACTATCCTACTGTGTAAAAGTAAAGATTTTTATCCTCAGAATGGTGACAAGTAAGTATCTTTATTTTATTCTTTCTTTTGTGAATTCACAACAAGTTGCCAAATTAAATATATTATGATTGTAGTTAGATTCAATTGCATCATTACCTTTCCGTCCCTTCATGTTGGAATTTTAAAATTGAGTTTTAGGGGAAAAAATCAGAATTAGTAGATCTTCTTGGCACTTAAAGCACCACCACCCACATCACCCAATGACTAGATTCACAAGAGTTAAGGCGCCACTCACAAACCTCCTTTTCAATATTTTTTAGTTTCCTTCTGTAGAAGTAATAGTAGTAGTAAGTAAGAAAAAGAAAGGCACTATTAGAGGATGCATGTTTCACTGAAAGCAATTTGTAGAATCAGAATAATGTTGTTGTTAAGAAAACTACACAGGGGAGAAAACAAGATGACTCCTCTACTACTCCTAAGTGTAAAGTTTAGGATTCGACGTGTGAAATCTTAATTCACTTAAGCATTTTTATTTTTAGAGTTAGAATAAAGTGGTCAAAAGTGCTTTCTTATGCAACTTGCAGAAAGTGGTAAGTTTGTCATTTCTTTAGAATTTTTTCTTCTTTTTTTTTTTTTTTGGCAGAAAATGATTTTTTCTTATATTTGCTTGAAACTTGTTTTTTTTTTCTTTTTCTTGAAGAATTGGATGATGAAATTGATGATGAGACTTTCAAAATAATAATTTATGCAAGTGACATGGTGGGCACTAAGTTCTTTTAAGATGGCTGCAGCAGTGACAGCAATTGTAGTTGTAGTAACCAGAAACACAAACTAAAACATGACAAAAATTTATAATACATTAAAATAGTAGAAAGAAGAAACAAACAAGCATACATAGCACAGTAGGAATTGAAATTTGTTTATTTCCATTTGGCATTTCCTGGAATTTAAAGTAGAAATTAGTTGAATTCAGTAAAGAGGAATAGTAGTGAGTGGAATAGTTAGAGCAGTTAAAAGGTGTTGTTAGGCCAATTTACTGTGACAGCTTTGTTTCTTTTGTTGAAAAATCTTGAAAGAGTGATCTCTTGTTTGTATTGTAAGTTGTTCTACTTATTCGTGATTGTTTCTGTATTTGATAGTTCAGTAGGATTTAGATGCTGTTCATTCTGATCCCGGTTATTCTTATCATCATCCAAGGACTTTACCACCGTATTACGATGAGATCCGCAGTAGTTGAACTGTACTGATTACGCATTACCCATTTAGATAACAAGATTCTTGTGTTTTTCCTTCATCCATGGAGAGAAGAATCTTGAAACATCTCATTCAAAGACATAAAATTTGATCTTTTCTGAATTTAGAAATAGTAGTCCTTGGGTTTATAGATCAATGTAAAGTTTAATCAGCCTTTGTGGATTGTTCCCACTAATAGTGTCATAATGCAACTTTTTAATGTTAATTAGTACGGAAGATCGTAAACAAATGACCAATTTTTCACGTGTGTTGCCCCCATAGATGATGGCTGATATGCAAAAAAAGAGAAAATCTAAGGTTTATGCAAAAGGTAGGATTAGGACAATGGGATTAAACAATAAGCATGTAATTATGTACACAATGGTAATGCGACTGGATCTTTTGTGGGTTCTTTGAATTCTCTCTTTTGCATACATTTAGGATCATCCATTCCAGCATATACTCATTGAAGAAAAAAAAGCAGCACAAAAAAGACAATGAAGCATGAGATGCCCCAAGTTAGTGGAACGTCGACTCAGCCTCGACTAAAATCTCGTATTTTCTGTCTTCAAGGTCAATCCATTTGGCCATGTTGAAGGTATAGATCCTTTGGATTTACAGAGAGGAAAAAAAAGGTCTCATAAGGAAAAGTTTGGCTATAAAGAGATACTAGAATGTAAATGATCAAAAAAGAGTTTTGTGACTCAGCCAATTTGTATCCAGAATCCAATGACATGTGTCTTAATGAAAGTTTGATTCGACTCCTGCGACCATGTCTAGTGAGAGAATCGTACCCTTGATAAGAAGATCAAGTCTCAGGGATAAATCCTCTAACATCGATTTCTCACTGGACCAATTACTTTCCTCGGGTCTCATCTAGTGAAATGCTCCCTCCTAAAGTGTATTAACCAATATACCTGCTGAATGATACTTGCTGAATTTTTAGGATAGAAACTGAACCAATTACTTTCCTCGTGGGTTTAACATGTTGATTAGGCCTAGAAACTGAACTTTGAAAACCATAGGGTAGGGAAAATACTTCACATGTACAATTGCAGAATGATTAAAGGGAACATTTAGAGCTGCAGATATAAACCAACTACTCTTCTGCTGAAAAAACTTAGAACATAAAGACCTGTATCCTCAAAATGCTTGCTATATAACATTTGTCTTCATCAGGTGTTCGCGTTTTTAGCTTGAATTCCTGGGAACATTACAATACCTATGGATACAAGGAAAATTTTCATTCAGTTATCTTTCCCTCTTAAGATTCTGAACTATCTCAAGTATTCATCGATATACATTCATATTAAGACCACGACAAAAATCATAGAAACAGTAAAATCTATAGCTTAACAGAATTTCAATTCCATGGAGAATTCAAAAAAGACCTCTAGATTTTATCCATGTGGGTGACACCGAGATCACTGCATCTGAAACATTGCATTGTGAGCTCCCATATGAGATCCATGAAGAGAATTTCTGTTTAGATTATGTCCCTGCATTTTCATCCCAAATGAGTTTATACCATAAGTAGGCGGTACGTACAAGCTTCCATGTGCCGGATTGAAACCCATGTTTGCGCCATCGTGGGGTTGACTCCAATCAAATAATGCTTTTGGTGCAGAATTCTGATTTGGCTGTTGTGTTAGCAAGGATGACTGGTCGATTGTTGATGAATTACTGTCTGGTGAAGGAGGTCTATTGTCTGTGAGATTCACCGTCGTGATATCGTGAATACTTGATCTCCTCTTATCTTTCCCTCCTGAAAGCTGCCTGATAAAATACTTCTGAGCATGACTTGCCACTTGAGTTGGTGTCCTTGAGACGACAAAATTCCTCGAAATGTTTCTCCAATCTCCTTTACCATACTTCTTTAAACCCAGAAGAAACAACCTGTAATTCACAAACCAAAATTCATTATCACCTGAACAATCATATCTTTTGCCTGAATACCAAGTAAAATAGACAACATTAGGCAAGCTCATATTTTGACAGTGCTAAACAAAATTTCTGAATTCTTTGTGAATTCTGTCAGGTTCTTGCACTGCAAAACACCAAATTTAGTTCTGGCTTTGTATCGATAGAAATTCATTTCATCTGACCATTTTTAGATAGTAAAAACATAAAACAGGACACTAGTACTAGTACTAGATAGAGAGAGTGAATCATACAGAATTCAAGTATAATTTACCTGTGTTCATCCTCAGTCCATGGGACACCTTTCTTTCTCTCCTGATCATTAGGCCTAGTCGAAGAAGATCTCTTGCCGCCACTCGAACCGTCGAAAGATCGATTATTAACCCAATCCAAAGTGAAAGAAGAAGTGGTATAACCAGGAATTGGTACCAACCCTGCTTCTATATAACTAACATCATCCTCTAATTCTTTATACTGCTTCATTACATCCATTACTGTTTTCCCAGGAATCATAAGTGCTATCTTTTGCCATCTATCAGGTGTGTCTTTATCATACTGTGCTAATGCATTCTCAAATCTCTTGTTCTCCTCTTGTGTCCATCTAGTACTACTGCTCTTGTTGTTATTATTACTCTGATTGTTGTTGCTGTTATCTTCAAGTAACCAATTTGAGACTGGAAGGTAAGACTGTGGTGATAGTATTTCCATTCCCCACTTCATCATGAGGCTCTCTAAAGAGTAGTGAATTTATTTTATGCTTGTTTTAACAAGAAGAGAAAATTGAGGTTAAATTGAGAAGCATTTGAAGAGAATCAGAATAGCTTTTCATATAAGCATTTTTCAGTTGGAAGAATCTTGAAAAACTTTAACAAAAGTAAGGGAGAAAATCCGTTATAAACCCTTGAATAGAAATGTAACAGATCTTTTCTCTGTTTCACACAATACAAATTATCAGATCTGAAAATCAATTGAGAGAAGGGAATCAGAGAACCCGAGTTGCAATTTCCAGAAATGATTGAGAAATTTCCAGACTTTTTAAAGTCCCAACATAGAAACAGAGAACACAGGAGGGGAGAGTAAATAAGAGACACTGAAAAGGAAACAAAACCAACAGAACAGAGGGTCTCAATTTGAAAGAAGAAAGCTGGGAAGGGAAACAGTAAGAATCTCTCAAGAATCAAAGCTGAGTAGTATAAAGAAAGTGGGAAGGAAAGACCCTTTCTTTTTTCTTTCTTTCTTCCTTGAGACTTACAACACAAAAAGCAAGCAAGTGAGCAAAACTTGAAGAAATGAATCAAATTTTGCTGCCTCTTCTTCTTCTTCTTCTTCTTCTCTTTCTCTGTTCCTCCTCCTCCTTGTAGTGAGATCTCACTGCAGAGTAGAGAGAGAGGGAGAGGGAGAGAAGGGGGGGAAGCCAAAGGTTTGGTTGTGATTGGATGTTATGGTGTGTGTAAAGAGAGAACTTAAAGTAAAAGGGGTTGTTTCTTTCTTGCTCTGTTCTTCTTCTCCTCTCTCTAATTATAATTGGAAGTAGGAGCCTCTCTCTCTCTCTCTCTGGTGGTCTGGACAACAATATAACCAACTAAAAAAGAAAAATTAAAAAGTTGAGATATTTTTCCTTTGTGATTTACTACCTTTGAATGATGAATTTCCATTTTGATTTTGATAGTGTGTGTTTGTGTGATTGGACAAATTTTTGTAAAGAGTAGTAATATTGGTATGTAATCTTACATGTCTTTTTTAACATTTCTAGCATTTGTAATTACTATATGATGATTTTTTGATTTATTAGATACAGTTTTTACTAATTTTATTTCTATCCGTAAAATCCAGATATATATATGTAAAGTGAATATAAAGGTGTTGATTATCTTACTATTTTACCATGGAAAGGATTCGGTAAATCGGTTTATGATTCATCTACCAACATGCTAATTAGACACTTAAATCCATTTAAATAACCGGATGATGTGAGTTTCTTTCTTGAAAGTTTATACTCCTGGTTGCCTTTGAGATAAAAACATAGGATATATTAATTTCTGCTCTCAGTTTAGAGAACCGGTCATAGCGGTAGAGAGGTGGTAAAGATAAATTTTTTTGATGAATAATTTCTTTTATTTTTCTCAAAAATGTTCAATTTTATTTTTAAGGGTTTTAGTTTTGTTTGATTCTAATTAATATTAGGCTCTTAAGAATGCAAATCTTTTTTCTAAACTTTTAATGATAGGTTGTACTTTTTCTTCACAAATGTAAGGTCAATTAGAAACATTTAATTAAGCCCCCATTGATACATAGTACACACTGATTTGATAACTTAATCCCAAATTAATTAATTTAAACATCTCTTTCAAAGGAAAATGTTTTTGTCTCTTTATGAATTTTTAGTTCACTCATTTGTACAGTTAAAAGTGTGTTTGTCCTGTTTGATAGGAATATTTACCCATTTGGCTTCTGCTTATCCTGACATTACAAAAATCAGTTTGACTCCATCTTGACTTTTGTGACCATATTTCACACCAATTTATGGTAGTCAAATTATGGGGTCTCATTAAAAACTTTGCTTATTTGAGGAGTAAATTACAAGGATCCTTTTATTCATGATCCGTTTCAGGGTTTCTATATGTAGTTCATGATACATAATTAGCAAATGAGATGTGGACACGTATTGAGAACCTATCTGACACTTGATCTATTGGAATACAGCGAAGTTTGTACACCCTGTTTTAGGGTTAAACCTTCCCATCTAGGGGAGCCCAAATATAGAAAAGGCTGTTCAGACTTTAATTATTAAACACATGTATGTGGTTGCAGCAGTAATGAGATTGGCCAATGCTGCTTACTTGAACTTGGCAGTCAATGCCTTTGTTCTACTCAAATCCAAAGTGCATCAAGTGTACCAACAGATATTTATAGGGGTGAATTGCCAAGACTCAAAATGGTGTATGGACTATGGATACCACACAAAAAGTAACTTTTTGGTTTAACTAAATCGAAAAATTAGTTTAACTTGAAACTAATTCTGTAGTAAAAGAAGATCCTCTTTCCGAAATAAAAAATAAACTCTACTACCTATAGCTTTTGTGATTGACTTCTGCTTGTGCATTCATGTTTCAATTGTTGTAGAAACAATTTGTGCAGGAATTTTACTAGTATTTATCGAGCGAAGATTGAAAATATGGGGTGGAAATGTAGCATAAGATAGAATTACTTATTGACTATCAAGAATCTTTGACATAAGGTTTGAGAATTTTGGATGCAAAATTTCGTTCATTTGACATGAGATTAGATCTTCATTCATACTGAATTATTTCAAACCTAGACTCCACACTTGCCGCTAATATTTGAAAAAAGATCGATGTCACTCTAGTAGATTGTAAATTTATTACTAGTGACCTTATTTCGAAACTCATCGGCACCAAATTATTTACCGATAAAAAAAAAAACTTAAAAGGGCTTAAAGAGTATAATTTTTGTGAGCAATCTGAAAGGCAAATTGGGTAAACACTTTTACATGATTTAGTGATTAGAGGTGACCAACATTAATACTAACTTCAAGGGGTACTTTAGAATGAATAAAGAAAAACAAAAATCCACCACCACTCCTATAAAACAATTAAGGTTTACAATCTATCACTAATGACATTCCCAAGCGCTAAAATGTTATACAATTAGCCAAATTGTAGTAGATATATAGAAAAAAATATGGATGTTTCTTTGATAAGTACGTAGAGCTTGGATTATAAGCACAAATATTAGGCATAACACCTAATATCAATTAGTTAATTAATCCAATCAACCAATATTGTTCTAATTAATTGAGATTAATAGTTCAAATTGTACTATTACTACAAGTTGTTGTTTTCTCACGTGTAATCCCACATTGGGATCATAGGTTCGCGAATTAGTAGTACAACTAAGATGACGTTGGTAATCACTTTGGGTTTAGGTTTTTTGGTTAACCCTTTTTCTTTTTGTAATCTATTTATTTATGTATTTAGGGTACTGAAGTTGGTATTTTTTGTCTCACACTCTTCATTTTAATATAAGTCATTATTTTCTTACAACCAATAAGTACACTAAAATATATTAGGTTTTTCTGTTTGTTTTATTGAATTATTTAATATGAATAAAAAATGAATAAAAAGAAAAAATGTTGGCTTTATAATCCAATGAGATCTCTCATTGAGTAGTTGGCTCTGACTATTAGACAGGAAAAATGTTATTAAAAGCATTGGCAGAGACCTACTACTCCTCATTTTTCATTTTTTTATTTTTGGGAGCCTTTTTCGTATTTTAGGGTATGTTTGGGATTCCTAATACTTTTTTGGCTTATGGTCCCCAAAAATAGCTTCTATTTTTTTTTGGCTTATGGTCTGTTGCCTGTTGGTCCTCTCGAGTCTCAACCAATGTAGTCAATCTCGGTTTCGGTCTTGTCTCGGTCGGAGACTGGGATACTGAGATAAGTTTGTTCCAGTGAGATTCTCAGTGTATCTCAGAATACCTTATTTTCAAACTTTATAACATGCACATTGAACATTTTACATTCGTACCAATTAACCCAAAATAAAAGTCTACATTTGATTTGCTCAACACAAAGATACCAAGTACAATGATTTGAACTCCTGCAAACATCCAGCAGTGGATAGATTTTATGTATTTGATACCACAAGATGCAACAATGGGTAGACACTGCAATTGTAAAGACAGACAAACCATAAAATTTGTAATATTAGGAACGACCACTTGTTAAAGTTAATGAAAAGGCAGGGGTACCTAAATACTACCAATTTTTCGTTTGGGCTCGTGAGTCTTATGGTAAGATATGGACGATCTCAAAAATTAATATTCAAATCTGATAACCGGAGTAGGATCACAAGTGATCGGTCCAAATCAAGACAAGTCTCCGTAAATCACCTGGATGGATTATGGACCAACTCGACGGTTATGAATAACGTACTTCTTGTGTTTGCTTTAATTATATAATTTGAGAATATAATGCGGAAAGTAAAGCACACAAGACACCAGAGATTTTTTTAACGAGGAAACTATGACCTGTAGAAAAACCTCGGGACCTCGTCCAGATTGAACACCACACAATGAAAACTGTCTCCAAACACTAGCCTACTATAAGACTTCGGTCTGGGATGTAGCAGAGACCAACTCCATCCCTCCAAGCGAATTGGATACTGTCGCACTCCTTACATCTGTAGATCCCCCACAGATCGTCAAGCACTTGATTCCCTTAGATGACGTCATTTACAGGCCTGGGAGTTGCTTTACCCCTGTTAAAGGCTTAAGTCAACAATACCGACTTTGCAACCTTAATTACTGACTGTATGTTTCGAACTGTCCTCTTCAGTTTAACATACGTAAAGTGACTTCCTTCGGATTGCTCCAGGTCATACGGAAATCTACTTACATGCGGGGGCTGACAAGTAAACCGGGAAAACTATGCCCAACTTGTCTCTACTCAGTTGTAAAAAGAATCACTTAAGTAACTTATACAACTGGAGCTAACTAGGTCTTACAACACCGAGTGCAGCCGTGCGTTGCTTCCTTCAACCTTGTATGTAACGTATCAGTTCTTGAATAGCCTTATTGCAGAAGAGAAGGATTATAGAATAGACAATAACGTGATCAGGTTACCAAGGTTACAGATTAATCAGATAACAACCACAGAGGTTCGTTATCGCCTACCGGTGCTTCCCAACTCTCAAGAGAAGTCTTTATAGTCATTAGGTAAATCCCATAGAGGAACTGGTACCTAATAGAGGATGACTATACCACAACAATCTTACACCGAAGTGCAAAGAGTTTACGATCAATTCCACAGAGAAACTTCACTTATGCTTGATGCTTGTGGTTTTCATTCTTTAACCCTCTATTTATAGCACTCAATAAGATAGGCTGCTTAGGAATAAAGCAACTAGTTTCTTAACCTACAAGTTAGCAAGTGCCCGTGTAAACGAACCCGTTACTTGGCTTGCACACAAAAAAACCCTAGATAAAAAGATGCAATTCTCTCACAATTTCCACAGCCGCACACCCCAAAAAGATATTACCATGAAGCACAAGTTCAAAAGAACTCTCCCCCATTGTTTGTCATTCCAAAAGGAACAACGTGACGACCTTCCCAAGCAAGGATTTGGAATAAATTCTTGGGTGAAGCAAAATTTTACAAGTAAAATTGCAATTATGTTTTTCTTCCCTAGCCAGTTACGGTCGAATAGGAATTCAAGGTTTAATCTCCCGAATTCCCATAGAGTTTCAGTCAACCATCGCCTTTACCCCTTCCTAGTGGTTGTAAGACTAAGAATTAAAGGTACAACATTTTATCCGGGGGAGTCCAACATTGTATCCTACGAGGTTCCTCCTTATCAAAATCGTCTCCCCTTAGCCATAAGAGTCAGAAGCATGGATTTTGATAGTTCTTCGTGAATTGCTTTACCCGAACGGGTGGTATGGCTAAAAAAGCAAGTTCACGATTTATGCAATATATTCATAAAGATAATCAATTAAGATCAAGCATTGCAATCATCAATTAAGATTTTTATTTAATAACCTCTATTAATTGATGAAAAGAAAACATGGAAGTAGTACGAGCAAAAGCATATCTTGAATAAGATAACTACTTCTAGCATAGTGATTACCCAAAACCCTAAGGAAAAAGATAAGCTTTTAAAAAGAAGTTAACTATGCCATAAGATTATTGATATAATTTTCAATGTCCGTCGTTCCTTCAACAAGAGTTGTGTCCATGGGAACGTACGGTTAATGAATCTTCTGATTGAGACTGTTAAGAAGAGCTTCATGTTGTTTTACCATAACTTCATGGACTTGCAGTGACTTCAAAAATACTTCTCCAAGTGTTTGTACTTCTCTTCTAGTTTCTTTGCATTCTTTTAAAATAGAAGCAATTCTATGATTCTTGGGAGTATTGGATCTAGGTTTCTTCATCTTCTCCTTCTTGCTTTTCAAAGGATTCTTTTTAGTTTCTTTTAGAAACATAGGAATCTCATCAGATTTCATGGCAACAGGTTTTCACCATTGGTGATAAAGAGAGCGTTTGATGTATCCATGAACACGTTATATGTGAATGTCACCCAAGACCTTTTCTTTAGATAGAGGTTTTCTGGAAAGGAGTTTCCAAAAATAAAAATATATCATATAGGAGTGTTCCTCAAGTGATACAGGTGTATCCTAGTCTCTTTAGGAACTTAGTCGACCTCGAGTTAATTGAGGGAAGAACTCTATTTAGGAAAGGATTCCTATATAGAGAAGGATTCTTTATAAAGAAGGATTCTTAGATTAGGAAATAGATTCCTAGGAGGTTTTGGGGAAACCCAAACCACTATATATAGAGGTGCCTAGCGCATAGCTTAGGACACCGAACACCAAAAGACGGTAGGCATCTAGTAAATCTAGAGAAGAAGTTTGTGAGGTAATCATTGTATTGCAAAAGCAAGCTTAGCAGATTGTGAGCGTGAAAGAGAGAATTGTAATATTGTCTTGTTCATAATCTAGAGAAGATATCTTTCTTCGTAATACTGTCCTTGTGCTACGTTTTACCTATCTTTCGTCTATAGTTATTTCGAATTCCGCCCTAATAACTCTAGTCATCAAGAGTACAGAGATTATACGTATCATCAAGAGGGAAGTCGGTTCTGAAACGTGTAGTTCAAGAATTAACGATTGGCACACTTGTTCACGTGTAATGGTTAACTTAAGGATTCAGTGTGTCCCAATAGAAGATTTTATTCACTAATCCCCATAGATCTTTAAGTTTAAAATATCAATAGCATAATTAGACACATATCTAATTGCATGTTTTTTCTTCTCGAGCCTGATTCCAATTTTTCTCATGGGTCATATTCTCGACTCTTGCCTTAGGAGCCAGAGGCAAGGGGGAAAGTTGGAATTTGTTCAGAGAATATTGATACCCACATCGAGTCATTACATTTTGGACTCTTATTATTTTGATGTGTTGGCAAAGAATGCTCAGGATGACAACTGTGACAACCGCTTTGGGGTTTTCTGGTCACTAACCATCAGGACAATTGGTCACATAACCAATTGAGCGTGGATTCATCTCTTTGGAGCATTGCTCAACAAATAGTAGAGATGAGAATTATTGTCGAATCCTCTAAATTAATATGGTTTTAACAAACTTTACAAGATACAAGGGCCTCCATAAATCAATAAGCACATACAAAAAGCAAGAGGTTACCATGGTGTTCGTTTTTTATGTGCATAGACATTCTTCTTGGAACACTTAGAACAATAGTCGCACACTTTCTCTTTCACATTAGTTTGTGAAAGGATGAGCAAGTTTTTGCTCATTCTCCTGAACCAAGTTTTTCTCATTTGATCTAGATTTCTTAGTTCTAATCTTTTTTCTCTTAACATGATGAGATTCATCTCTCTGCAAGAATCTTTTGTTTGAAGAAGAGATTGAAGACATACCTATCATTTCCTTCTTGTGATATGATTCACGAATCATTTGAAGTGAGTTTGTCAGCCTGGTTGCTCTTCTTTAAAATTTATTGACATATCTTACCTTTTTCTTATAAACATAACAATGAGAGTAAATGTGTCCTTTCATGCCGCAATAAGTGCAATTTTCGAGTAATTCTGGTCTTTTAGAACCAAGGTTTCTCGTAATGTCAATAGAAGATTTCACGTTCAAGACAGTGCTGTCAGAGATAGAATCAATAGTCATTGCACTGAGTGCACAGTTATCTATTTCTTCTTCAGATTCATAGAAATCTGTAGTTTCATCCAAGGTAGCTGCAAAAAGTGCTTTTTCTCTAGTATATCTCCTTTTGTTTGCACAATCAGGTGCAAGATGACCAAATCCCCTGCATTTAAAACATAGAGGCATGTCATCATCCACAATTTCTAATTCTTCTTTCGAGACAATTTTCTGCGGATTTTTGATGAGGGGACATCTTTATTAGAACGTTTATTTCGTTGCTTCAGGAGATCTCTAAATTGTCTTGTAATAAAAGACATAATTTGAGGTTCATCATGTTCTGATATAATTTGATCTTCAGAGTCATTAGAATCTTCTAAAGCTTTAAACGCTATGTTATTGGGCTTTAAATCTTTGTCAAAGATTTTTAGCTTAGCGATTAGATCACCCCTTTTTATATCAAATCCATATGACTCCTGAATGGCATGCTTCTTTGAATCATATTTTGAAGGTAGAGACCTAAAGATTTTTCTCACAATTTCTCTTTCCTCAATTGTTTTTCCAAGCGATTGCGAGGTATTAATAATTGTGGAGAGTCTGTGATTAAATTCTTCAAAGGTTTCTTCATCAGACATACGAAGGTTTTCCCAATATGGTGAGAGAATTTGAAGTCGAGCTTCTTTTTCTGAAGTGTTGCCTTCAAATATGGTTTGCAGAGTTTCCCAGGCTTTCTTCGATGTATTACATGTAGATACATGATGTTGAAGTTTTGGGGTTACTGCATGTATGATCGCATTAAGCGCATCTGAATCTATCTTAGTTTCTTTCCTTTCTTTGTCAGAGTATTGTGAAGGGGTTTTATCCTTTTCAACGTCACCAACTTTAATAGTGGGTATGGTAAACCCATCTTTCATAAAGACCCAACACTGATAGTCTCGTGATTGAAGAAAAGAACGTATGGCGGATTTCCACCAAAGATAGTTTGTGCCATCAAAGACTGGTGGAACATTGACATTAGCAGAATAATGTGTGTTCATAGTTCATGAATTGCGTCAAACACAAACAATTACATCTTTGCACGGTGTGTGCCTGCTCTGATACCAATTGAAAATGAGGGGATACCGAGATACACCACTAACTTTTGAATTCGTGAAGCTAGTTGATTATGGTTGTTTGAACGATCTCACAAATCAATATTCAATCAACAACCTGTGTATAGTTTAGAGAACCGAACCCTAACAAGAACGTGTTCTCGTAGATCTCAAGAGAGATGGATTCACTCAAAGGTTATGAATCAACAAACTTGCAATTACTTCAATTATATAGATCAGAGACAATATAATGCGGAAGGAACTACCAATGTGCTCCTACGTCTCTTGGTCCCGTAGAAACCTACGTACTTGATTCCCCTAGCTGACGTCCTTTAAAGGACTAGGAGTTGCTCCACTTCCCTTCGTGAAGACTAGCGCTACCCTACCTCTAACAGGACGCCTAAAAGTATCCAAGTAATTAAACAACAATACGATTGTGATTTCTTTTAGACTTAGAGTCAAGGTTAATGGAAATCAGTTTTTACTGAATATGGCTTATTTATCTAGCCTAAACAGTTTTACCTCATAACGCTTGACGAACTTAGTATTAAACCTAGTTCGTGAATATGCGCTATGGAACTTCTAGGGTTTACGATACAAGATCTACCTTACGAAGTTCTATCAAATCTTGGTCGTGATAAGATTGAAATAATTCAATCGACCCAAGATACAGGTTCGGGAATTTAACTTCCGACCTGTGCTTCACGATCCTCAAGTGAAGTCTTTTAATAGTTGTAGTCCAAAAATAGGACTTCGAGATAACGACCAACCTTTATGCAAGGATACACAGATGTGTAGAGGATTGGAATTGTATCTTGCAGAAGGTCATTTATTTATAGTGACCATCAAGGGAGGATTTGCTAAAGTTAAGCAACCTTCAGTAGGGCTCAAGCAAGTTCTGGATCTTAAAAGTCCATAGCTTGAATACCCAGTCTCAATCCTCTTCTAACCTTTGGTTAAGACCAATGGTTATAAGAAGACTCGCATTGATAGAAGGATAGCAATTTAGGTTCAAGCTAGTTGAACATTGCGTGGATTAAGTAGTTGAATTCCATGGGCCAAGTAATGTCTAAGTTCGAAAACTAAACATACCCAACCGAAAACTTCAATGGAAGTTTTCCATGGCTTATATGAACGCGTTCATGAACGCGTACATAAAGAAGGTATTTTGGAGTTTAGGAGAAACAGAGAACTCGTAGGAATGCGTTCATATATAACGCTCGTTCTCAGGAATGCCTTGTGCAACATGTGTACGCGTAACTCAACTTACTCTCCTTAGGCATATGATCACGAATGTGACTAATGCGAAAGGGTATATTCCACTTATAAACTTTCGGATCATATAAACAACATCATAGACTATTGATATGATATAATGGCAAATACGAAACATGGAAAGGAAAAACCTTTCTAACCTTTAGTGAGGACGTTATGATTTATCAAGTAGTAAGTTCCGGTCTTCATCTTCAATGGTCTTCGTCTCGATTACCTAAAACTATCCTAGTCCGAGTTGTTGAGTAAACTTATCAAGGATTGTGTTTTTGTCATCTAAACTTGACGACTGACTTGAGATAGCAATATCACTGGGTTCAACCGAGCAATGCTCTAACAGAGACCTTGAAGACGAAGACTACGTTTACAAAGAAGACATCAAATATTCTTCATCGACAAAAGGTTAGTAAGAGTTATGACTTTATATGGAATTTCTTCTATTTTACTTATTCTATCTTTCGAAATAGTCGGCTACTTTAGTAGAGATATAGCGATTGAGATTTGTACTCTTGTGTACATAAAAATGAGTTATGCTGGTATGTTTTCCTACCATACTAAGTTTACAAGGTACATGAGATAGATTTAATACATTTTCTATAGCAATGGTTTGCTTGCAAATCACATGTAGGAATCTGGGTGAATCTAAAGGAGTACTATAGAGCAGAGTCCATGGATTATAGCTGAGGGCGTCTCACACGTCTAAGTATTGGCCCAGCCCAGAACTTCCAGCGGATCCATTTTAAACCCTAATCTGAGTGATGGCGATTCACAAACCAGTTCGTGAACAGTGACTCCGGATTTTACTCCTGAGTTCCAAAACGTCAATCTGTACACGTACATGTACGTGAACCACCGATTCGATGTATTTGGTCGGACTTTAGATGGACGGTTCACGAACCGTCCGAGTGAATATTCTCTGGGATTTTACGCGAGTTAAATATCTATCTCTTTATCTCTTAGTTGGACTTGGTTTATCACGCAATATCTTTTGTGATCCATCTAACGAATCTCAATGAGTCAATAAGATAAAGGTGTTCTCATGGTCATTGGATTTCTATCTTGAAGTGGTTAAGAGCTAACAAACCACTTGGCAAATAAATGTTAAAAGAATTCCAATGGAGATTAACCTAGGGTTTCTATGTATGCAAGCGAAGTAACGGGCATGTTTTACACGTGCACTTGCTAACTTGTAGGTTAAGAAATCTGTTGCTTTATCTCAAAGCAACCTATCTTATTAAAAGCTATAAATAGAGGATTAAAGAACGAACACCACAAGCATCAAGCATACGTGAAGTTTCTCTATGGAATTGATCGTAAACTCTTTGCACTTCGATGTAAGCTTGTTGTGGAATCATCCTCTATTAGGTAGCAGTTCATCTCTAGGATTTACCTAACGACTATAAAGACTTCTCTTGAGAGTTGGGAAGCACAGGTAGGCGATAACATACCTTTGTAGTTGTTATCAGATTTACCTGTAATTTTGGTAACCTGATCACGTTCTTGTCTATTATACGGTCATTCTCTTATGCAATAAGGTCATTCAAGAATTGATACGTTACATACAAGGTTGAAGGAAGTAACGTACGGCTGCACATGGTGTTGTAAGACCTAGTTAGCTCCAGTTGTGCAAGTTCTTAAGTGATTCTTCTTCGCAACTGAGGTAGAGACAAGTTGGGCATAGTTTACTCGGTTTACTTGTCATCCCCCGCTTGTAAAGTAGATTTTCCTATGACCTGGAGCAATCCGAAGGAAGTCAACTTACGTATTTTAAACTGAAGAGGACAGATCGAAACATACAATCAGTAATTAAGGTTGCAAAGCCGGTATTGTTGACATAAGCCTTTAACAGCGGTTAAAGCAACTCCTAGGCCTGTAAAGGACGTCAGCTAGGGGAATCAAGTGCGTAGGGTCTTGCGGGATCCAAGAGACGTAAGGAGTGCAACAGTAGCCAATTCCCTTGGAGGGTTGGAGTTGGTATTTGCTACATCCCAGACTGAAGTCTTATAGTAGACTAGCGTTTGTAGACAGTTAGTATTGTGTGGTGTTCAATCTGGACGAGGTCCCGAGATTTTTCTACAGGTCGTAGTTTTCTCGTTAAAAAAATCTCTGGTGTCTTGTATGCTTTTACTTTCCGCATTATATCTCTGATTATATAATTAAAGCAAACACAAGTACGTTATTCGTAACCGTCGAGTAAGTCCATAATCCATCCAGGGGATTCGCCAAGACTTGTCTTGAGTTGGACTAATCACTTGTGATCCTACTCCGGTTAACATATTTGGATATTGATTTTTGAGATCGTCCATATCTTACCATAAGACTCACGGGCCCAAACGAAAAGTTGGTTGTATTCCGGTACCCCTGCTTTTTCATACCGCAACTGTTAGTTTCTCATAAACACCGCATTTGAACTTAGAGAAATTAAACCAGAAACCCAGCCCTGCAAATATCCTTTTTTTAGGGAGTAAGTTTAAAATTTTATTGAGAAAAACTCAACATCAATTCGTATCGCATGAAGGTGAATTAAACCCGACCATCCAATTGAGCACAAATAACATCCTAGCTAAGACAAAAATACAAGGTTATATGCGAATGAAAACCAACTTTTCCTCTACAGAATCAAGCACCAGGAGCAAGACCATTAACGAAATAAATCAGGACCCATTAAATAACTTTGATGGAGAAGTAATTGATGAACTTCACAGAGGTTGATGTGGTAAGCAATTTGGAAGTAATCACAAATCAAACTAAAAACTATGAAGATTCATAAAAATTAAAACCTTTAATTAATCAATCCCTCATGAGAGAAGCATAGAGGATGTTAAATCATGAACATGCAGGAGAGAATCAAGTGAGCAGAGGTGTTTTAGTGGTGAACATGTTTAGAACCTAAAACACCTTTGTTGATCTACATCACATATATTGTCCAACAAAATATCCTGAAGGAAGAAGAAAATTAAAAAAGAATTCCACTTTTCAGGGTCACGGGTTTCGTGTCTAATGTGTGTAAAGTGATAGATCTAAGCCGTATATATTTCATTATCTGACGGTTGTGATTTTCGAGTGAGATAGTGTTAGTTTAACAATGTGAACAGATCCGTTCTCTTTATTATTTGAGACACAACTAGATATCTTCCTTAAATGACCAAGGATCTAGTGATATTCGGCCAACTGGGAATTGCAAGAAATATCGATTTCATTTCTATTAAATGAGAATCATCTCAAATAAATACACTTCTAATAAAGCTTTGATATATTGTCATTAACTTTTCCTAGATATTCATTAAAGATAAGAACGTTTCAATCTCTTTATGTGGATAGACAATAATCGGTTTTGCCAAACAATAGAACATTGTTGCAAGTTCGAATATATTATCCTTGAGTGCCTAGAAATGAACTAAAAAATGTTGGCTCATGGTTATGAGCAAACCAAACCTAAACCATACTTCGACGAATAAACATTAAAGCACAAAGTATGATTCCTCAAATAGTTGTCTCACATATTACAAATACATGTATCAGTAATTTGTGCATCAAGGGATAGCTTTCAATATGTTGAGATCAATTTCTAGCTCAAGAAATCCACTACCAAAGGTAAACATTGATTATTAAGCATAAATATCGATTCCTTTGAAGAGATATCGATTTATTGGTATATGAAATTGATTCCAAGAAGTAGAGATTGATTTCAACTCAAGGCAATCGATTCCTAACTCAATTATCAATTCCTAGCATTAGACATCGATTTCCACAAGGAAAAATTGATTCCTAACATAGGAAATCGATACCAGGATTTAATGATCGATCCCAAGGATCATCAATGGATTCCCATGTAAATAGATCGATTCATAGCATATGAGATCGATACCTATCACTTAGGATTCGATTCCTTATATTGGTGATTGATTTTTAAGTTAAGAAATCGAATAATAGTCCAAAGAATGGAACATTAGTAATGGTATTCAACTCTCAGTGATTCAGAAAGAACACTAGCGACCTTGGATGCAAAAATAATAACTCGGATATAATTCTTGTTTACTGTTTAGGACAAACATTGAGAAAACTATGAAGTTTATAGAAAAATAAAACTTCACATACCATTCACCAATAATTAACTCAAGATTCACATACGAACATGTAAATATAGTTCATACCACAATTATTGATAATACAAAGTTTCGGAGAAACATTGTACATGGTTCAACACACACATGAAGTATAAGAAAGAAGACTTCAAGTGTTATGGTCATACACCTTCAAAGACATTTCGTATGACACTTTGATCACAAGTGATCAAGTCTATTTACTAACAATCAATCAAGCATTAAGTTAATAATATCTTTGCAACTCAGAGCAAAAGATAAGTTGGAATCGTGTTATC
Source organism: Papaver nudicaule (assembly GCA_023529015.1). Taxonomy (NCBI): domain Eukaryota; kingdom Viridiplantae; phylum Streptophyta; class Magnoliopsida; order Ranunculales; family Papaveraceae; genus Papaver; species Papaver nudicaule. Next base: position 39,465 of record JAJJMA010041344.1, read on the forward strand.
TAGAGACTAACCTTTGTATGAAGGATAATAAGTATGTTGTTCCTCAGTCTTCTTCAAACCTTCAGTTAATCTTCTAGATCATACCAACCATCTTTACATCCTAAGTCTAACCTAATGAAGTCTGACTTTAGTAAACGTGTTCAAGCGAATGAGTTTTGATCTCTAAATTATGACAACTAAACTTGACATACCAACCATTAGTGGGCTCAATCGAGCGATACACTAACACTATGTATGGACATATTGACTAATTCTTTGTCATTGCAACACATAGTAAGTCATATTTCCCCCCAAAAAATTAAATACTGAAAATTTTCCACTAAAAATTAAAACCATACCCTTTTGCCACACCTATTTGGTCACCAAAACTTGACCTCCTCTGCATAAATTTACCTTGTGACGTAAAATCTACATGTGACTATTGTGATCCAATATTTTCTTTGTAACTCAAAATAACCATCTCAACGAAATTTTTCCAATTGCCCGAATTGTCTTTAAGCTGGCATAGTAAATCCCTTCACTTGAATTCATGACTTTATTTCATCCTTAATATCTCTACTATTTATTCGATCTTAATTTTGTGCAGTTAAATTTGATTAGGGTTTGTTGATGAACACATGAATCTGTAGTGGAGTATAACTTGTAAAAAAAGGAATTGTAGAGAGAGAAAGTTTGAAAGAATAATTTCTTATTATATGTTGTAATTTGTTTACACAATGAACCTCTCTGGCTATTTATACAAGCATGGATTCATGTAATCATGACTTGTGGGACCCTAAACAATCTTGATAGCTTTTGGTTCCTTCTTGACTCTTAGCTTGTTTGGATACAGAAACACTTCTGACTTCTGCTTCTCTAGAAGCAGAAGTTGATTTCAGAAGTCAGAAGCAAAAAGGTTTTGCTTCAGAAAAAGTTAACTTTACTGCTTCCAGAAGTCATTATGAAATTGTGTTGCCAAACTAACTTCTGTCTTTTTGCTTCCAGAAGCAGAAAAGTAACTTCTGAATTGTTATCCAAACAAGCTATTAGCTCCAGAACTCAGGTTTTTGACTTTTAAACTACATGGTTCTTCTCGACTCTCAGCTCTGAAACTCTTCCACGTTCGGTTATTGATAGATGTTATATTATGTCATCTACAAATATTGAAAATTATGTATCCATTAATCTGAAAGGAGAAAATGTTCGATAAAATATTTGTATCAACATCTGAATTTTCGAATGATATCTTAAGTTATCGGTACGAACTTGGACGAATGTTGGATATTCGGTTATCCATAGATAAGCTTAATTAGTGCTACAAAGACACCACCATAACCAACTAAACCTTAAGTGGGAGTAATGAAAATTCTCTTTGGAAAAGGCAGGTTCTACAGAGAACAATTTTGATCAAGCAATGCTATAACATTTTTGATCTAGCATTGCAAGGGCCAAATGATCAACCAATCCAATGGTGGTAGTTTTCAGTTGAATTTTTCGCTCCAAAGGTAAAAACTAAATTTCCATCAAACACCACCACCACCATTACCATTGGATTGGTAGATCCAAAAAAAAAAAAAATGGTTCTACAAAAATGGTATAAAGTCCACCAAAGCAAATTACATTCGTATATGTTAGAGCATTGCTCGGTTGAACCCACTGATGTTGCTATCTCAAGTCAGTTGTCAAGTTTATGAGACAAAAACACAATCCTTGATAAGTTTACTCTACAACCTCGTACTAGGATAGTTTTAGGTAATCGAGACGAAGACTGATGAAGACGAAGACCGAAGCTTACTACTTGATAAATCATAATGTCCTCGCTGAAGCTTAGAAAGGTATTTCTTTCCAAATCGTTTTTACCATTTCTATCATACCAATAGTCTATGATGTTGTTTA
>JAJJMA010041345.1:224-16793 GCA_023529015.1 Papaver nudicaule
AATAGGGAAAAAGCAACACCGCCGGCGACGGAAATAACAGAGGCAACATGAAAATAAAGAAGGAAGAAGGGAAAATCCTAAAGAAATTAACTTTATGAAAGAAAAGGTCGATTAAAACAGTGGGTCGAGAAGAAAAGAACGGGAGGATCGTTTGATATAAAGATGCAAGTGAAGGATGTATCACGGAAAAAGGCCGCCGGCGCCAAGGAAGATGAAAATGAATGGTCTAAAAGATTTTAAGAGGGAGAAGTAAAACTTAAATAGTGAGAGGAAACCGGCTCTACCGGTCAGAAGGTGAAAGGCCTCGAGCTTAGGAGAACGTGTCATAAAGGAAAACATCCACCTGTCAGGAAATAAGGATACTCGACGAAGAGGTGGCAGGGAAAGGGATTTCCTCTCCTCGCATCATCGATACAAGGAAAGGAAAGAGGCAAACTGTAGGGGGTAAAAACCCCTCGGAACACGTGTCTCGCATCCAGAAAGCCAAACCACACCGAGAAGATCGACAGAGAAACCTCGAACCAGCCTAAAGTGGAAACAGTTACACACGAGCGAAGTGAAGACTCGGAGGTCCAAGGATTCAGACCTTGTCGAAGGACCGAAGCCCCAGACCCAGCCTCGGAGCATAAACCGCCTTACTCGACAAAGACTGACACCACCACGATTGAGTCGTTTGTCTTTATTAGCTGTAAACCACCCAAGCTCGGCCTATATAAGGCGAGCTTGGAAAACATTTTAGGGGTTGGATTCTTGTTGGGTTGAGCCTAAGCAGCAAGAGAGAGAGATTATGTCTGTTATCTCCTCTGGTTCCTTAGGGTTATATTCATGTAATCACAACATCGAAATACATATAATTCTTCTTATGTTTGCCTTTACTGTTATAAGTTTTATCTTTAATCATTGTTCTTAGTACCCTCGGTGCTGTTCTTGTGGTCTTCACACCACTGTACCTCAACTAATTACTGTATGTATGAGTAGATCTGATGGATATGGTAGCTTGAGTATTTATGCAGATTTTCTACTCGTACAGTTTGGCGCTAGAAACAGGGATTGATTAAAACAACTTAGGGTTTGCCTGTGATTTTTTCGGGTTTTCAAAATTTTTGTTATATTTCTTTCTAATTTTCTCAAAAGATTTTCAAAAGCTTGATTTCCGAAAAACAGCTCCTATACCTTAAGCATCCAAAAGACCTTAAAGGCTTTGGCATGTTTAAGAGTTTTTTGAGCATAGCATCAGATGATAAAATCATCCATTAAAGAGTTCTCAAAACTTCGGTATGATGAAGTAGATTTCCAAATAGGCAATTTATATTCACTTTATACCTTTTGCTACATAGAATACAAACGATTACAATATCGTGCTGACTCCAGAAATCCTTTTTAGGGTTTTCAAAACTCATAATATATATTGAAATCCATTTTAGGGTTTTCAGAACTCATGTTATACACAGAAATCCATTTTAGGGTTTTCAAAATTCATAATATATGTAAAAATCCATTTTAGGGTTCTCAAATTTCTTGATTCATTTTGGGGTTTTTAATTTTCATGCTATATTTGGAAATAAAACTTCAATAAACAGACCCAGATAAAAAGGGATGATTTGAGCTAAAGGACAAAATAAGCAGTTAGGGATATGTCTAAAAAGGGCAAATACGACTTATATTAAATTTCGTCTGAAAAAAATTCGCTGCAGAGTAGATTTACATGGCCGACAAAGTACACTGCGCTAGCCGCCTTGGACCTCACGGGTTTTTTGTTTCTTGACAGGTCATAACCAGAATGGCTTCCCAATCGGAACACGCTCCGAAGCAGCGAGTAGGGTCCTCGAGGCAAGGTATTGGATCATCCAGACAGCACAACACCAGATTCTCGACCAGTAAAGGATTATCTCCCGAGGTAGCGGCTAGCACAGTCCAACATCGAGAAAACATCAACGAGGATGAAGTGTTGTTAGAGGACTTAGGTCCCGACGGAAATGGATTTCCAGAGGCCGAAGAGCCACGCCAACAACAAATACAGGAAAAAAATGGAGAAAACGAAGAAGATGAGGACGAAGCATCTGATCCTGAAAATGAAATACCCGAGCAACAGCCTACCGAAGCAAATACGGCCAGAGCTGAACAATTTAGAAAATTAATCTTGAAAAACAGGAAAATAAGAAAACTAAAGAAACAGCTGGCCGAAGCAAATAAAAAGGTAGCGGAAAAATCGGCGTCCAACTACAGGGGAGGCAGCGAAGGACACTCTCGTCCAAGTAACGCATATCGGCCGAAGGAACCCTCTGAATCCAAAACATACACAAAGGTCAAGGGAACTAGTAAAGGTCACGGAATCACGGTATCAAGCAAAAAGACTGAACCTCCAGCATATACAAAGGCAAGCATGCAAACATTCAGCGAAGGCAGCCCAACGAAGAGAGATGCCGAGGCAAGAGCCCTACAACAAGTAATGATGGATCAAATTAAAGCACTCCGAGCAGAAATTTTCGACAACCAAATCCAATCGAGTGACAGGATCAAACTTACTAAAGCTATGAATGATGTCAACCGGTCACCGCTAAGTCCAGAAATCCTTTCATTACCTATTCCAGTAAAATGCACGATGCCCACTTTCACCTCCACTTCGACGGATCAGGGGATCCTACTATACATGTCAAAATGTATCTCCGAGTTTTTCTGGCTTACTCCAATAGAGATGAAGTGCTCTGCAAATATTTTCCCTCTAGCTTAAAAGGAGAAGCCCTCGCCTGGTATGACAATCTCGCAGCCGGTTCGATCTCATCTTTCGAGGAACTTTCCAAAGTCTTTATACTACACTTCCTCTACAACAACTCCTCAAAGCCTGGGGTAGAGAAACTATTCAGCATTCGGGAACGACCAGGAGAATCGACCAAAAGCCTAACAAGCAGGTGGACCGAGCAGTGTGTAGAGGTAGGAAACGGAGCCACGGAAAGGGATAAAGTACGAGCTTTCCTCAACGCTCTAGACAAAAACCACCCTCTATACGACAGACTCTTCTCGAAGAACCTTGAGACGCTGAAGGACCTTCGAAAGTACCAGAAGGAACGAATCACCCTAGAAGAAATAAAGGAACAAGCTGCACTGGGAAAGGAAACTATCTTAAAACAAGTTCATTCGATAAACAACCTATCGCTCGAAGATCGAGGACAAGCAATGGGCCCTCACTTCGGGGACCCATCAAAGCGAGAAAGACAGGATGATAACGGCCGATATGGGAACGAAGGCAAATTTGGTGATGGCAAGTACCATGATAACAGAAAGTACACTGACAACAGAGGAAACAACCCTCGGGGGGAGTTCGAAAGAAGCAACAGTCAGCAAGGACAAGGAAACAGAAAATTTGGGATGACCAAACCAGGATTTCCTGCATTTCACGACAGAAAACTTCCCAAGCTCTGCGTACCCATAGAAGATGCCCTTCGGACCATTGAACAATCTGAATTCGCCGGCGAAATAAGGTATCCTCGAAGCAGAGGAAACCAGACGAAGGATACAAAAAACTCAAGGGACTATTGCCAATTCCATAAATTTCATGGATACACCACTGAGAATTGCGTCACGGCGCAAGATCAAATCTATTTCTTTATTGCTAGAGGACAATTTAAACACCTTCTGGAGCTGCCACAACCACCCCCCAATCAACCGCAACCCAAGGAAGAACCGAAGCACGAAGCCTATGTGATTACCATCGACAGGGATATACCAAGGTTCGGAGCTTGTAACTCAATTGTCCATACAAAGGGGCTAGAAGGAATTCAGACAGGTCGAATTCACAAAAGAGATTTGGAAGGAGAAGAGATATTCAGTGTTGTCACAAGGACTCGCTTGGAGGAATGGCAAAAACAGCCAGTGTTCTTTTCAGCGGCAGACATCCCCAATGAAGGCGGGATGCATAATGATCCTTTGGTTATTACCCTTCAAATGGGGAAGATAGCCATGACTAAAGTATTGGTGGACCCTGGGAGTTTTGTGGACATACTATTCGGACAAACGTTCGACAAGATGAAGGGCAAGAAAGCTGCTTTGGTACCTTCGGTATACAACATATTTGGTTTTAATGGAAAGCCGTCGACACCTCGGGGAGAATTAATGCTCACAGTTCATGCTGGTAGCGAAAAGAAACCAACCTTATTCTGCGTGGTAGACATAGATTCCCCTTACAATGCCATCATGGGTAGACCATGGTTGCATAGCATCATGGGCGTCGCATCTACCTTACACCAGAAGATCAGGTTCCCAACGCCAACATGGATTGCTGAAATTCGAGGTGATCCTACCGAGGCTCGGGCATGCCACGAAATCGATGTACAAGCAAGAGAAGTGAGTAAGTAACGCTCGGAACAGGTTAAGAACCCGAAGATATCGGATGAAAGCATAGCTAAGTTCATAGCTGACACCGAAGCTGGGATGCTGAGTATGAAACAAGAGGAAAGCGAAGAGAGCCAGCCTCTGCAAAACAGAGAACAATTCCTCGTGGCAACAACCAATCCCCAGGCTTCGAATGAACAACTATGCGAATCCAGCAAAGGCGAAAACATCCAACTAGAACCTTTCTGGGTCGGCCCGTTTGTCATTGAAAGGCAACTCGGTAATGATACTTACAGTTTGATTAACCTTGAAGGACAAAGATTGAAAACCCCAGTGGAGGGGAGACACATGAAACACTTGGCTTAAGAAAGTAATTCCATTTGTAAGCAACATCCAAAGAGATTTAATAAATGAAAATCGCACTCATTGATGCAACTCCCATCAAGGTCAAACTCCAAACGCTGTCAACACCATCGCAAAGGCTGTAACGCCAAAGGCAAAAAACGCCAAACAGGCTGTAACGCCAAAGGCAAAAAACGCCAAACAGGATGTAACGCCAAAGGCAAAAAACGCCAAACAGGCTATAACGCCAAAGGCAAAAATCGCCAAACAATAAAAAAGTCCTCGAATAGCAGGCACATAGCCGATGACCATATAAATCGTAACGGCCCTACGAGTTATATGGCACGGTCCTCTACCCACAAGACACCCCGATAGCGGTGAGCACTTTGAATCAAGGCCACAAAAGCCGACGACACACTCGTGCTCACTACCAAACGGCCACGAGGATTGCACGTCCTCGGGCGCCGAGGGGACGATAAATGGGATTAACATCTACCTATAGAAGAAGATGGAACCCCGAGGCAGTTGATTTGCTTGCACTCACATGCGAATTACTCGGCCAAGGGACCTCCTCAAAACAAAAAACAGTCCCGAGGAGGGGCATAACATTTAAATTCTATATAAATATGTGTAGATGTAGGACACGAAGTGTGATAGCAAGAAACGCGCGTATAAGCAAAAGTGGCGCGGAAACAACTACAAAGGAAAAAACACAAATACATAAACTAAGGGCAAAAATTATCCTATGAACAATCGGCACCATCACGAGGACCATCCTCGGAGCCATGGGCGGATACGCTCGGGCCATCACGGGAACCCTCGGTGGCATTACTAAGACTCCTTGAATCAGGAGCAGCATCATCGTCATTACCACCGCTAGTTATCTCCAAAAACTTCTCCAGCAGGCCCCTTTTCCGAAGCTCATCTCTAGCTAAGGCCACATAAACTTCCTGAGGAAGCAAATACTCATCAATGGGAGACACAACGTCCGAATCTCGCGCCCCAATAGCACCATATGTAGGAGGTTCAATACCGATGGTTCTGAAAAGACACCGACCATGCCTTCGGCAGGCCATACTGGTAGCAAGGGCAGTAGTTAACGCAGATTTGGTAAGAAGTTCTTCTACAGCTTGACCATGTCTTAGCTCATGCTTAGTAAGGGCAAAACCGACCACCATATCCTTCACGTTTGCCTGACATGCAAGGCGAAGCTCCCGTTCCTCGGATAAAAGCTTAGCATGATTTGTCGTCTCTTCGGAACGACGCCTACGTTCAAGCTCAAGCTCTTGAGCAAGTCTAGATGAATCAGCAGAACGACGCTGGCGTTCTTCGGATAATTCTTTAGTCAACTGCTTAACCTTTCTCTCGGCCTCCAACTTCAGCTCGGATTCAGTCACCAGCTGACTTGCGGCATCATCCCTCGCCGCCTGGGCATCAACAGCTTGTTTCTTCAAATTAGCTTCGATGCCTGAAAACGAAAGCAACAAACATAAGAATAACAACACAACGATTTAACTAGGGCCACGAAGTAAGCAGAAAAGCAAATTCGGGTTAGCTCCCTACTCTCTTTGAAAACCATATATTCAGCAACCTGGTGCTGATTAGTAAAGCGAGGCACCGAGGCATTTTTTCGGATATCCTCAGAAGTAATGACCACACATTTGGCTAATTCTATTCAGTATTCATTAACAAGAGCAGCAGTCTGGACATTCGACTTGTTTGCCGAAGCAAGCTCTCGGCATTTATCGATACATCTCCTATTTAGAATATCATTCGCAGTACTTAACTCCTTATTCACATTCTGCTGTGTAGACAGTTGCACCTTCAACTCTCGGATCCTCTCCTCTAACCTATCAATTAAAACCCTATCCGAGGCACTGACAGACCTCTCCAAGCGAGCTGCATCTCGCTCTTGTGTCAATCGAGTCACATCCATTTGGAAAAAATGATTCTCCCGGGATAGCACCGTGTTTCTATTTCTCATTTCCTCAAGAAGGCGCTCGGCTTGATCCCCTCTCTTTCTCTCATTTACATAAGTTCTTTCGGCCTCTTGCCTTTTTACCCTATAGTAATTTACATCTTCCAAAGCTCTATCCCTCTCTTCCAACAGCGCCGCGCTATCATTAGGATAGCCTTCGCAGCTTGAGACAATTTGAGATGCTTGTTGGCCATTTCGAAGCCGATCAATAGTCAACTGAGTCTCCTGCAGTTTCTTCTCGAGCCTCTCCAGCTCGCCTTTTCAAAAGCAAGTAGCAAACCTGTTTTTAGCAATGCTGCAGCAAACAGATGTTCCTAAAAAACCATCAGGAAAAAAGGAACTTACATATAGATTGTCTCTTCGCTTCAGCGCTGCGAACCTTCTCCTGGGCAAGCTCCTCCTGCATCCGATGAAACTCTCGTGCATAATACTCGGTTTCACCAGCTTGATCAAAGTTGTAAGCTAGAAGGCCAGTGGAATGATAGTCGCCCTAGTAAAAGTGGCAAAAATAGATTAACAAAACACTTCAGTAGCATCAACATGAACAACAACAAACGCAACTCACCGCCTGAACCATGGACAAATTCTCCTCATAGGACAAGGGAGGATGGCGAAGATTATACTCGGCTCGAGGACAATCACCTCCGAAGAGATCGCCAAGCTTTTTGCAGAAATCTGGGTCTAAAGGCTGCCCTAAGGGATCCGAGGCGTGAGCTTCAAAGCGAGTTGAAACCTCGGTAGTAAATTCGCCAGGACAATAATTTTCATACAAAACATCTTTAAACCTCTCGGAAATATAAGATTGCCTATATCTGCAAGCATAACTAGGAGCAGGTGGAAACATCGAACTCTGTGGAAAACTGGCGACGAGCTGTTTGGAAGAATCCATCTTAACATACGAACCATCCTCTTGGGGACAAAGGAGGTCCACTGGTGTAACAATCTTGTCTGAGTAAAGAACAGAGGGCTCACCAAAAACATCCGTGGAGGTTGCCATCGCCGAGGTAGATGCATTAAACGTAACCGTCGGTGAAGAAGAAGTTGAAAGAATAAATTCCGAGGTAGCACCGACACTCGAGGTTGCAGGGACTACGGCCGAGGCAGAGGCACCACTGACAACTGAGGACAGGGTAGTCCGAGGGCTTGTTGCAGTCACCTCTTCGATTACCATCTTAGTCGCTGCTGATATTGAAATTTTTTTGTCAGCACTCAGAGTCTCTTTCGGAGGAACCAGGATAGCCTGGCGACGGTTAGTTTGAATCCCTTTCAGAATTGCTTGCAAAGCAGCCTTTTTCAGCGGCCGAGAAACTTTGGGATTCTCCCCATAGCTCAACTTCATCAAACCATGACCACGATCTAGGGCACCTAAAGGCTGTCCCTGCAGATAAGGATCCGTTTTCCTCTGGAAACAAACAGAGGCAAGTATGAATACTTCGGAAAAGAACGAAAGAAGAGTATTTGTTACCTGCTGCATAGTCCCCTCATCAGGCCGAGGACGCTTTAGGGTGCCCGAGGGCTCGACGGCGACATCCTTGCCCTTACCCGAAAATGAGCGAGGTAACCTCCTGTCCTCGTCAGAAAAGCAAATAGAAAACAGGTGTCGAGTCTCAAACTCGTGGCCTACCTCGAACTCAGTCCGAACGATGAATCGGCCAGAGTCCTTCCAACCTCGGAGTATAGGACCTTTGAGAAGTATAGTTTCCGAAGACCAATCTTCATCCAGTGAATATTCTAAAGATTCGGGAAGAACGTTTCGGCTACCAGCCACCATCCGAAAGCTAACCCCCCAAGGAGCTAACTCATTATCTATAGTCAGAAAGGGTTCGTAATGCTTAAAAAAGTTCTCGGCGGTATAATAATACTTCGCTGTGGACTCGGCAGGGGAATTGTTTTCAGACTGAAGAACCCACCGATTGCACTACAAGTGTGTTGCATCACACCCCGAGGTTGAGGAAGAGAACAAATGATCTCAAGAAACAAAGGATTATCAGATCGATAGAGAGGAGGAAGCAACCCAGCAATGATCTGATGAATCGTCACTACAAGAATATCTTCGCTGCACTGATACGCTCCGACCAGTTCTGGAGTCAGTCTGGGAGAATCAATGGACTCGATTTGAAAGCCCCTTTCATCAGGATTCAAGCCATTTAACCTTAAAGAAAGGGCCTCAATCGTAGAGAAAGACGACATGGAAAAGGATGTAAATAGGGAAAAAGCAACACCGCCGGCGACGGAAATAACAGAGGCAACATGAAAATAAAGAAGGAAGAAGGGAAAATCCTAAAGAAATTAACTTTATGAAAGAAAAGGTCGATTAAAACAGTGGGTCGAGAAGAAAAGAACGGGAGGATCGTTTGATATAAAGATGCAAGTGAAGGAAGTATCACGGAAAAAGGCCGTCGGCGCCAAGGAAGATGAAAACGAAAGGTCTAAAAGATTTTAAGAGGGAGAAGTGAAACTTAAATAGTGAGAAGAAACCGGCTCTACCGGTCAGAAGGTGAAAAGCCACGAGCTTAGGAGAACGTGTCATAAAGGAAAACATCCACCTGTCAGGAAATAAGGATACTCGACGAAGAGGTGGCAGGGAAAGGGATTTCCTCTCCTCGCATCATCGATACAAGGAAAGGAAAGAGGCAAACTGTAGGGGGTAAAAACCCCTCGGAACACGTGTCTCGCATCCAGAAAGCCAAACCACACCGAGAAGATCGACAGAGAAACCTCGAACCAGCCTAAAGTGGAAACAGTTACACACGAGCGAAGTGAAGACTCGGAGGTCCAAGGATTCGGACCTTGTCGAAGGACCGAAGCCCCGGACCCAGCCTCAGAGCATAAACCGCCTTACTCGACAAAGACTGACACCACCACGATTGAGTCGTTTGTCTATATTAGCTGTAAACCACCCAAGCTCGACCTATATAAGGCGAGCTTGGAAAACATTTTAGGGGTTGGATTCTTGTTGGGTTGAGCCTAAGCAGCAAGAGAGAGATTAGGTCTGTTATCTCCTCTGGTTCCTTAGGGTTATATTCATGTAATCACAACATCGAAATACATATAATTCTTCTTATGTTTGCCTTTACTGTTATAAGTTTTATCTTTAATCATTGTTCTTAGTACCCTCGGTGCTGTTCTTGTGGTCTTCGCACCACTGTACCTCAACTAATTACTGTATGTATGAGTAGATCTGATGGATATGGTAGCTTGAGTACTTATGCAGATTTTCTACTCGTACACATACTTTCATTGCAGAGCTATTTGGTGATCTTTGTGCATCTTCCATCATCATCGATGAAGACTGATTAAGAAGATTATATGACAGCAGTTTCATTTTCTTTTTTGCCACATTTTTTAAGCTTTTATACTTCATAAACTTCTTTATCTTTTGTACTTTGCGACCTTTTCTACTTTCTTTCGGTAACTTTTGGATATTGAATACATGTTAGAAACTTCTGCTTTTCAAATGTTGAATGTATGTTAGACTATTAAATTGTGTTGGAAATGATTTATTAGGTTGCGAGGATCCTATAAACGAAAAGGTCATATCAAAATTTTGGTAAAAAAAATATTAACGGTTGAACCGCCACCCACCCAACCCATATCCGCCACACGGCTGGTGGATAAGACCCTATCTGCCACGAGATTGGGTAGGATGGCGAAAAAATTAAATATCCGCCGTCGGCGGATAGGTTGGCGAAAATGTTCAAACCCTACCCCGTTATGCAGCCCTAAACAGACCGTCAATTTAGACAACTTAAAAACCGTATGTATATGTGGCCATGACGTGGCGAGAGGAAGTTAATAAGCGTGTTAAACTTTTGGGACTTTTTTCCCGAAACTTTCACCTCTTTCTCTCTTTATCTCTTTCTCTTTATCATCTGTTATCATCTGTTACTTAGATTGAAGAAGAACCAAAAAATAATACTCCTTGAACCCGTGACCTTATAAACCAAAAACAATACTGAGCTCAAACAAGATTAGTTTCTCGTTTAATCGATCTTTTAAATAAGTATCTACATATACATAAACTTATGCATATTGTAATTACCTATGGGCTATGGAGTTTCAAACAAATACCTACGGAAGATTCCAATTATATATAGATTCATGGTTAATAAGAACAAGAATTTGTTGATCGAAAAATCAGAGCAAGAACAAGAATTTGAAGATCAAAAAACAGAGCAAGAACAGATTTTTTTTTTTCATTTAACAACTAAATTAAATTAATTAACAGACCTGATATCAGAATGGTTAGATAAGCACAGAAGATGCTATGTATGCAATATAGACATCTTAGTTTTATATTTTTTTGCAGCAAGAAAGACGAATAGCAAATCTTGCAGAACGGCCGAGATTGAAGCATTTGGTACCCGCCCTATGACTTTTGGTACCCGCCCTTACCAAAGAGGCAGATTTTGGGAGAATCAAATCTAACAGAAGTGGAGCAAAAAATATTACACATCAACGGTCTATCTTTAATACAGTAATTCTATATTGACCGCCGAGAATCTCCTAAAAAATCCCGCTCACAGATCTAACGGCCCGTGTGAATTTAGATTTCGGCTGAGCGGGTCCCACCAGCGGGTCACCCGCCGAGATGTCTCACACGGGATTTTGTGGGAGATCCACTCGGCGGTACATATAGAATTAGCGATCTTTAATAAGGATATGCTGCGAGATTCTCGCCAAAGTTAAACACATTTACTCCTAAAACATCTGCCACGTCAGCGCCACATAAGCACACGGTTTTGGAGTAGTTTAATTGGCGGTCCTGTCTAGCAGCGCTGCACATCTAAAAGGACAATAGAGTTTTATTTTCAATTAAAAAAACATCGAAAGAAGATGTGTAACGAGAATTGACGAACTGTTTTTCTCTTGGTCCAAAGGCATTCATTTAGCAGTAATTCTATACGTACGCCGAAAAATCACGCCGAAAAATCCCGTGGGCGCATCCAACGGCTGGCGTACGTTTAGATTTCGGCCAGCGGGTCCCACAAAAAAAATCAGCGGGTCCACCCGCTGAGTTCTGTCTCACACGGGATTTCCCCGGGATTTCCCCGGGATTTCCCCGGGATTTCATCCCCGGGATGAATATCATTAGCGTTCATTTAGAGTGAAAAATCACCTCTAAGTCTGTGATATTTTGGAATGATGATTAATTGATGTTAGAACAATTGCTGAAATACTCCTGCAAAATATTCATAAAAAACTAAACTAGGTAACGTTAAGATAATTATAAAAATAAATCAAATAACGTTACGGCTGAGTCGCGGACTAGGTCGCTCTCTTTAAGACGTTTCGCGGCTCTCTGCCCAAGATTGTGCAAGCAGTTCTTCTATGTCGCGTCGTCCCCATGATAAAACAGCTGAGTCAATCTCTTACACAATCAAATACCAAAAACAAAAAAAAATCTCTTACACAATCGCTCTTGCATGGTGAGAGGATGTGAAACTTCTACACTTCATTCTTGCTGGAGTATTTAGAAAAACAAAGATGATTACACTTGTTTTTCTTTCTCACAAAACTCATTTCATTTTCTTTCAAAAACTTAAATAAACATAAAGGAACATTTCCTACCTCTTTTTTTTTCTTACAACCCAAAAATCAGATTTTTGAACTACAGAAATTCAATAGTTAATAGGAATCGTTATGGTGTAATTAATCCAATTAACTCCACAAAACAAAAACGGTTTTTGGAGTTTTAATAAGAAAAGTAAAATTCTTTTATGAGGATCATTAAGAGTATTTAAAATATTTTAATGGGAAATTAATTTTTGTTTTAAAACATATATTCCCAACAATCCCCCACTTATATTTTTAAAACCAATGAGCAAGAACCTATATACTCCCTCCGTCCCAAAAAATAGGCCAGTTTTACTTTTTCCTACTTTTCCCAAAATTTAGGAAACTTAATTGAACTAAAAATATTTGACTTAAACTTTTTTTTTCTAACCCATGATACATGTCAACGATAAACCAATCATGAAAAAAAAACTAGTTAAATATTTTTAGTTCAATTAAGTTTCCTAAATTTTGGGAAAAAGTAGGAAAAAGTAAAACTGGCCTATTTTTTTGGGACGGAGGGAATAGTAGTTATGTATAAGCAAATGTGTAATCTTACTTGAACCTTTACATAGTGCTAAACTTTATGTATCCCAGGTGCATAGAGTAGCTCGCGCCTTGAACTCTAACTGATACTAGATTATCGGATTATCCAACACACATAACTATATATTAGTGTAAAGTCTATAGCCAGCGCATTACGGCCCTGCGCTTGTATCCCAGTTTAATGAATGATCTAGAGAATTGCCCAATTCTCTTAGAAAGGGGCCACATTTCACCCGCATATAGGTGAGTGTATCAAGAGTACTTCTGTAGATAAGTACACCACTCTAAATAGAGATATAAACATCATTTAGAGTTTAAAAATTAAAAAATAAATTAAACTCAACCTTCACTCGCTTCAGGATACAATTCAGGATATCATGCACCGTGGGATGTATCAACAATGATACAGTGACCGATTAATTAGCCCGGCCTATATTCCTGTCTATGCATCAACGATTGGGGGTGCGTGCTATACATTTGGATTGGCATGGGGAAAAATTTTGGGGTCCCACCAACCCTTGTTTGTCTCAGTCGGAAGAGCAAGCGGGAAATGGGCGCGGTCATTAAATCATTTTTGGGGATGTAGAGATTCTTTCACAACCACTTTCTTATCCAAACAATTCTATCTCACCTCTCTCTTACTTAGGATCTGAAAATCAAGAAAGACCATGGGTTCCTTGTACGTGAAAATCTCATTAGATGTTTGCTTCGGATGTCATCCGTTTTCCCTTTAGCTTTCTCAGATTTGTTTTTTTTTTTATCAATAAGACGATATATATTTTATATAAAAGAATAATGAATCGCAAGTTTGCACAAACCTTTGACCATAATGGTTCAAAGGCCGATAGAAAATAAAACTACAACAACAATGCGATTATCTCCGAACTTATTCTTCTCATTTAAAGACTAACCTTTCAAACCTAGTGTTGCTAGGGGCCTAAGATGGTCGCGACCAGTATATAATGTATGCCTTAATATCGAGTATGATCTTCTGAGAGTCTTTCTCATTTGCATCTACAACAAACATCCTGTTGTTGCGCTTTCTCAGATTTTTATTTGTGATTTCTTTGAAAAAACTCGATTTTGTATAGTTTTAACTTTTAACTTTGTAGTTAGGGTTTTCCCTTTGAATTTAGGGTTGACGTAAAAGGGATAATCTGATCCTGTACAAAAAAATTTTTGAAGTGGGTTCTGTAAATTGGAGTAATTTTTTGTTATTTTGTTAATAACTTTGTGCAAAATAAATATGGGTTTTGTTTATTTTCTTTTTCTGAAAGTTGGAAAGATTTTTACATATGTGTTTCTTATATCTGATACTCTTTTTTATTCAATTTGGGTTTTCTGATGATAATGAGTTGGGTTTTGGATCTTGTTCATGGGTCTCTACTTTGAATTTCAATGCGAGTTGTTTATAGTGATCTGACTCACTGTCCATACTCTAGTACTTCAGTTCAGACTCAGTTCTTACTCATGTTCTGATTGTCTTTCATTTTGTTTGCATCTATTTTTCAGTTCAATCTATTTATGTGTGTGTAGTAATATGTCTGATGGTAGTCTGTTGGCAATGACCATCAGTGGACCTGTATTTCACATTCATGATAGCTTACTGATTTTACAATTCATTCATTTTCAGATCCATTTTTGTGTAATTACGGTTTATTTTCTTTTCTTTGTTCAAATTTCCTGTGAAGATTAAACTTATTAGGAATTACCATCTGAAATAACCTTGCTGTTATACTTCGGCTGTATATCCGAGGCTTTATTACACTATTTTGTTAAATTTAAAGAAACCAGATTCGAACTTTACTGCTTGTCAAGAAGAAAATTTGATTTAACCCCAAGAGTGGGAGAAATTCTAGTGTGATTTTATTTCTTTGTCCGTTGATTGAAATTTGTTGCACCGTTGGAAAATTGGCAAATCAGAACCTTATGTCTGGTGTGATGTTATAGCCAATTTTTACTGGTGTTAACCCTTGAGTGGGTTTTGTTAATTGAGGCAGAAATATTTTGATATGTGGATTTTTTATTTTGTGTCTCCATGTACCAAGAAAATATGGGTTACAAGAGGGCATCATGGATAGAAGGAAGCTTGAGGAAACACTACGGGACGATTGTCAGAAACGCTAACAATCTAACTGCCATACGGGTCTGTCCCCTGTTAAAAGGTAAAAAAGAAGAATTACACTTTACTGTGGTTAATTTTTTCTAGTTCCTGGAGTTTTATACTTACTGGGGTGATTTTTTTTTTTCTAGGTTAAGAACCCCAAGAATAAACGTAACGAAAGATGCAAATAATTTATCTGAAACTGAAAAACAAAGGTAAAAAGAAAAAATTACACTCACGTTTTACCGTTTCCAGATTTTGAGGCAGATTAGATGAGTCAGTTAATATCGTTGTATTGATTTGTACTGATTACAATGTTGTTTGAGCCTTGTGTTTTTACTGTGGTTGAATGTTTAGGTTAAAAAGCTACAAAGAGGCTAAGATTATTTATTTATCTGATCAAAATTAAAAGGTTTTATAAGACAGTGTTCTGGTCTCTCACAACTGTAAAGAGTTTCTGTATATTGAGTTCTATTTATATGTTATACAAGTACATTAGGGTTTACAAGGATAAGAGATACAATCGTAAGACTAGGAAACTAACCTATACATACGCAAGACTAAGTACAGCTAATAGGATAAACGATTACATACTAAATAAGCTATAAAACTGGAAGACTGAGAAGGACTAAGACTGAGTTGTTGAGTTGCAGTTACAAGACTTTGACTGTGGCGTTGATGGTATGATGATATGCCACATATATTGTTAATAAAAATCAAATTTACCGAGATAGTTTCTTTGTATGGTGTAAAATTGAATCAGACAAGTCAGACAAATGATTTTTCTTTTTTCTACTCAATTGTAGAGCAAACCAAAGCCTGAATAACACACACCACCAATGAATGGAAAACGCGACGAGTGAGCATTCTTGTCAATTATGTGGAGCTGGGGAACGTACATTTCAATCTCCTATATACTGCAAACCCTGCGGTGGTCTAATAAAGCGAAACGAAACTTATTATACCCATGGCAGTGGTGCTGAGGCATGGCATTTATCTTGTTTTCCTATTGCTCCTGAATATCCCAAGACGATGTTTAAATAGAAGAAAAATAATGAAGAAGCTAAATAATTGGTAAGAATTTGCCGTTCTTTAATAACCTGTTTTATTGTGAGACTTGAGCTGACATGATTACTTTATTTATGCGCACAGTGGGTTCAATGTGATAAGTGCAAAGCTTCGCAACATCAAATATGTGCGCTCTATAATGGACGAAGGAATGAAGGAAGGCAGCAAAAGTACACTTGCCCCCACTGCTTCAAAGGTGAGGTCGGAAGAAACCAGTTGGCACAAACTGCTGTTCTTGGTGCAAAGGATCTGCCGAGAACAATATTAAGCGATCATATAGAGCAGCGGCTTTTCAAGCGTTTAAGTCAGGAGAAACAAGAAAGGGCTTGGTTTCATGGGAAGAGTATTGATGAGGTGATTTGCATAATTTCTGACATACATTAATTATAATAAGAAAGTAAATAAATGGTCTAGCCATCCTTGAAATTTATTGCACCTTGAAGATTATTTACCAAATTGTGCACGTTGATGATTATTTACCATGTGAACTAATTATGGTCGTTGTTCCAGATCCCGGGAGCAGAACCACTTGTAGTCAGAGTTGTGTCTTATGTTGATAAAGTGTTGGAAGTGAACCAGCATTTTCAACAAATTTTTCACCATGAAAATTATCCTTCAGAATTACCTTACAAATCCAAGGTTTTTT